>JAODAL010031767.1:0-47962 GCA_025379985.1 Phyllomedusa bahiana
TAGCACTCTCCCCCTGAGATGTAAGTCTTTTGGGTGATGTGCCCCCCGAGTAATAGCACCGCCACAAGACATTCACATTGTTACTAGAAGTATAATGTTGTACCGTGTTAGGCGATACCTTTTTTCTTTTATATTTGATGGGAGGCTTTCGAGAGTATACCCCCTTCTTCAAAGGGTGTTATAAAAGAACTTAAAAATTTTACTAACTTTTTAACACAAAAAAAAACCTGGACCTTAAAGGATCCTGAATTTTAAAAATAACAAAATGCAATAAAAGCAACAAGCCCTTTAAACAAAGGTCAAGAAAACAACTAGGGAAACCTGTGGGGTTTTTAACGGAGGGGGTCAATAATTCTGCGTCTTATCTCGTACCCATCAGGGGGAATTTGTGGCTCCACATTTTCAACATTTTGACATAAAGCTGGCATGACAAAAGCTAGTACTCTCGAAAGTCCCCATAAAATAACCAGTTACCCTGAAAAGGTATCGCCTGATTTCTTCACTCTTCTATTAACATTGTTAGTCATTTACTTGCTGATAAATGTCTCTCAGGGTGTTTTAGCTAAATCTATCAGTTCTAGATTTTTGGTAACAATTTCATTTTTTTTTCATAGCTCAGAGAAAATCTGAAATAATCTGAATCTCAGTAAGAAGGTAAAAATACCGAATTGTTGTATAACGTTCTATGTTTTAAAGGGGAGTCTGTTCTAACTAAGGTTATGAGTTGAGTAAAAGTAAGTTTACTTACAGAAATGTGCGCCACACAGGTGTTTTAAACCAATTTTGTCTCAGTGTTGCCACTTTGAAATTGTCATGGATTTGTATGAAACGTTTGCACCACATTCGTGCCCACATCAAAATGTGTGTTTTTCCTATGAAATTTTGGGTCATTGCACCTCCTAATAATTGACACAAACAAATTTGTCGAGGACATCAGACTTGTGCCCATTTCTGACTCAAAACCTTTCATACATATGTCAGACAGGTCCAATGACGCCAAAAATCTGCCACAGCCCGTTTCATGCACGTCTCTCTTAAAGTATGATTGACGTTTATGAGCTTCTAGTCTCCTCTATATAGACTGATGCACTGTTCCTTTAATTGCTTTTCTAATGAAAAATTATAACATTTCTTTGAAATATTTATGTTTTTCATATACCTTTTTATGCGCAAAGATTGTGCGTTAATGTTTGTTCCTTAAAATGTAGGCGAGGGGTCAGGATTTTGCATGCTGAAAAAAATGTTATCAACTTTTTTATGTCAATTATATATTTTTTAGTTTCTCCCATATAAGTGAAAAAGAAGTTTAATCCAATCGAAACACTTTAAAAATTGATTTTCCTTGTCTCAGATGATTTTCTAGATTCAGCTTAGCCTGCAGTCTCGCTGAACCTGAGGTCCCGGGGAAAACCCCCAAAAAAAAAATTTTTTAAAATTTTGTGTAACGACACTTTTTTGGCGCACTTAAACGTGTCTCGCAACAGGACACATTTATGAACCAGCGTGCAACGCTTTCATACATACTGTTGAATTTTACACTATCACACCAAGAGGTACAACTGTCGAGTCTGCAACATTTTCCTAATTGTGCCCCACAGTGCTCAATCCTTATGTCAGAGATGTATAGTCCTGATACCTCTGATGAAAGGCTACAGCTTACGCCATTTTATGTGGATACATACACCCCAGCTCCTGCCCCTCCCTGTGTGATCGCGGGCTCTCGATAGTTGCCAGGACACACATAGGCAACACTGTGACCTCCAGTCTGTCTCTGATGAAAGCTTGCACTTTCCAATTCTTTGGGATCATCTCAGATACTCTTGGAAAAGCAAGAGTCTGCCTGGGCTCCCAGGAGGGTTGCAAGTCTGCTAGGACAGGTGGATTTTGCAGGCAGCAATGGCGGACAGTTACACAGCAGTAAGGAGGCTAGTGTGAGATTCGAGATTAACATGGAGGTTGAACCCTCACTATACAGCCACCAACATCTTTCTTTCTCTGCCTATCCTCCCCCCTCCCTTCTCAATTGACTCCTCAGAGAAGAGGAAAAAATCTCATCTCCTCTGCAAGACAGATTCTGATTTTTGTTCCTGCTTGTACTCTTGATCTATGAATAGTGGTATGCTTTTAAAAGTTCTGCCATAGTAAAGCCTGTGATGAATTTCATTGCAGGACTGGTCCAGTGACCTGTGTGATTGTGAGGTTATGGCTATACCGCCATGTGTTATCCACAGTACAGGAGATGGTGTCACGGATGCCCCTGCAACCCTTGTCCCAGGTCGCAGGTGCATCCGTGCCCCGCTGCTGAGCGGCGCCCCCTGCTGATGCCCAGTCTCACTTACCCGGCCACGCTCCTGCTCAAGCTGTCTCTTTCCCTCGGCGCGCGCGGTCCCGCTCCCTAGGGCGCGCCGGCAGTGTTAAATTTATAGGGCCAGCGTACCGGTAATTGGCTATGCCGTTCGCTGGGCCCCCCCCCCTATTAACAACGCTGCCTCATCCTAGTAAACCTCGCCGTGGATCTTTTAGTACCCTTTGCCGTATAGAGAAAGTGTTCCTGAAGCCTGTGTTCTGATACCGTGTACCCGTACCGTTTTGCCTCCATCCCTTGAACACGAATCTTGCGGCCTGCCCTGACCTTCCTTTGTCCATTTCCATGACCAAGAGGGGGGGTAGAACTCATTGCGCCTGTCCAGACCTTCCTGCCTGTCCCCGACTACGAGCCTTGCCTTCCTATTTAGTACTACACGCTACACCTTGGCTGCCTCCTCAAGCAAGTCACGTCAGGGGTAGCGACCCTGGTAGAGCTCCCTCCGCACAAGTCCATTCCGCTTTGCGGCGGCTCTGGTGAATAACCGGGACCTGACTTATATTCCGCTCTCTGGTGTGGCTTATACCATCCACTTGCGTGGTCAGAGTGATCCACTATCCTCCAACCGTGACAGTTAAGATCCGGCCATGGATCCCTCAAGGTGCCTCTACCGAGCGTCCTCTACATCACCACCATCGTGGCCTGGCAATCCAAGCAGAATCGCTCACAAGCACAACAGCTTAATCACTGTCTACTATGAAGCAGCACGCCTCACCACTCACAGCAGCATCGGCTGCGGTGGTCCCCACCCACGCAGCCGCATCCGGGTTGTCTGTCGGTCCTAAAAACTCCTGATTGTCCATGCCGACAAAGTTTGATGAGGGACCCAAAGGGCCTGCAGGGACTCATCAACTCAGTGCTCCATCCCGTGGAACTTATGGCTGGACATTCACCGTCGGAAAGGACCAAGTGGCCTTTGTGTTCAGTCACCTCACCGGAAAGCCTTTCATGGCGACCACCCTCTTGGGACGCGATGAGCGATCCAGTCACTGATGATCTTTCTGACATTCCTACAGGAGGTTCCTGCAGTGTCTTCTGAAAGGAGCCTGCCCTCGGCTTCGTCTGCCGATTACCCCGCCTTAACTGAAACCTTCAGCAAGGTAACTCCTCCGTAGGTGACTATTCCGTTCAATTCCCTCACACTAGCCAGCACTGGAGTTGGCTTGGGAACGATCCAGGCATTGTGCGTCACACGTTCAAGAAGGGCCCTCCAGTCCAGATTAAGATGCCCTTCGCCACCCCGTGACCCACCGTCTTCATTTTAAGTGAGCTCATCCATCTGCAACTCGGATTATATCTCGTTTTTGCGGAGAGCCTTGAGGACTCCGCCAAGAGCATGAACCAATCCGAACACGCGCTACATCGCGGTGTTTCTATGGCCTCCTCCGCTGCCACCTTCCGCAGCCACCATCCATGTAAGAGGCCATGCAAGTGGGATAGAGCCTACCTGACTTCCGCAGGAACTTAACCGACCGACGTAAGAGAACCTATGACTCTATCGACTAGCGGCAGCCCGGAGCATCTCCTCAGGGGGTTGCCCGCTCTGTCCGCAACTCCGGGAAAAGAGCGCACCAAGGCTTCTGGGAGAGGCATCCCTAGGTGTGAGCAACCCCTCTCCTCATTTTGAACATCACCTCTCCTGGTATGGCACTTGGGTCTGGTACCTCACATCCAAAGCCTCAGCCTTCTTGGCTCTGTGTTCGGCTGGGAAATATTCTTGCACGCTGTGCCGCTGAGTGTCTCACATAATCTCCCTGGTCCGTCTCGGAGAAACCTCTTGGCCATCTCCTCTGGTCAGTGGGGAGAGTCCTCACGATCCAGTCCGCTACCGTACTGAGGCCCTTTGTCTCTTCAAGTGGAGGCACTTCATGAAGGAGAGACTTATGTTTTTCGTGTTTACCCCGTCTTCCTCATTCAACCTTCTGGTCTTCCGTGGCTGCTGCGCCATGCTCCGGTACCCAACTGGCCAGAACCGGGCGAAGTCCTGCGTGTGGGGGGCCAGAATGTCGGTCTCGTGTCTGTTTGGAGGCACCTTCGCTCGTTCCCCCCCCCCCTCCCCCTACCCGCTTCTCCAGTACCGTCTAAGCCTTTGCGGGTCTCACCGCGCCGTAATCAAGAGTATGCTGACGTCTTCTCCGGAAGCAAGTGGAGACCTTGCCTCCACATCGCCACCTTATGACTGCCCTGTCATTGCCCTCATGCCCGGGAACATCTCTCTCCACTGGGGAGGTCTACCCTCTGTCTGTGCCTGAGACCTTGTGCTATGTCCGCCTACATACAAGGAGAAAATTCTCCAGAAGGGTTTATTTTCCGTGAAGTCCTCCTCTCCGCTGTGCCGGTTCTTTTCGTAATGAAGAAGGACGAACCCTACGTCCATGTATCTATTAACCGCGGTCTCACACAAGATCACCAAAAAGATCACTAACCTTTGCCATTGATTACCGATCTTTATGACGCTCTGTGTGAGCCAATATTTTCTCCAAACTGGACCTAATACGAGGAGCCTATAACCTGATTCGGATTTGTGAGGGAGACGAGTGGGAAGACGGCCTTCAATACTCGAGAGGGCACTTTGAGTACCTTGAGTCATGCCTTCAGACTCTATAATGCCCCTCAGTCTTCCAGGAGTTGTCAAACGACAACTCTTCTGAGACCATCCTGAACTCCTTGTGTGGTCGTCTATCTGATACATCCTGATCTTTTCACCTGATCCAGAATCCCTCCAATCCAATGTTCGACAAGTCTCAGCTGGTTTACTGCTAACCGTCGTAAGCCAAGCTCGGAGAAGTGCCTTTTTTCACAAGACAAGTTCCCCTTTCTCATGCTACATCCTCTCTGACAGGGTCTACAGATGGACCCAGCCAAGTTTGTCGTCCGTTTGCAATGCCACACCCAGTCGTCCTTCGGCCCATACAGCGGTTTCCCTTGGGTTTCTGCAATTATTACAGGCTGTTCATCCCGCACTACACCATGCGGGTGGCTCCTATTGGGCCCTCAGGAAGAAAAATTGCTAATCCTCAGCAGCTGGCCTTCCGAGGCCGAGGAGGCATCCACTAAACTAAAAACTGCCTTGCCACCGCATCTATCCTGTCACGGCCGACCCCCGCGAAGACCCTTCTCGCTCGAAGTAGATGCCTCGTCCAGTGTGAGTTGAAGCAGTCCACACTCAAAAGTGGCCCACGGGCAAAACCGCGGTCACTGAGTCTTTTTCCAAGATTTTCTCACCGGGCAGAAAGAAATTACACTATGTGAGCGACCGTGAAGCCATAGCCATCAAACTGGCTTTGGAGGAATGGCTTACCTGCTTGAAGGTGGCTCGACATCCCATCTGTATCTTACTCATAACACTAGAACCTCCAGTACCTCCAGACGGTCCAGCGAAGAATCCGCTCCAGGCTAGGTGGTCGCTCTTTTCCCTCCCGGTTTAACTTCAGATCCACTTCCTCCCGTGGAAAAGAATTGACAAGAACAGACGGCAAACTCTCTCATATCTGCCTCCGAACGTGGTGGTGAAATATTACTCCAGAGCACATATTCCCTCCGATCGTCTTTATCTCCGCAGGCTTCGCCGTCGACCTCCGGAAGTCCCGCCGGGGAAGACATACTAAGCCCTGCGCGCTCGCATAGGCGTATCCTGAAGTGGGGACAACTGCACATTGTCTCTAGATTCGTTTTCTCTCAGAAGACAGTCCCTCTCCTTCATCTGTGGCTGACTGCCTCTAATGGTCGTTGTGGACAAGGAAATCTTGGGAATGAGGAGGACTATAGGAAAATGATATTTTCTCGTTGTCTGGAAGGGTTGCTCGGATTGGCCCGAGGAAAATCTTAGGAGCTGGAGGGAACATTTCTGGAGCGTAAATGTTAATCCAGAAATTCCTCCAGACCAGAAATAGGGGGAGTCAAAGGGGGAGGGACTAGTCATGGATGCCCTCTTCGACCCTCGTAACCCGGGTCGCAGCGCATCCGTGCCTCCTCTGCTTGCTGAGCGGAGTCGCCGCTCCCGCACAGTCGCTGGTCGTGGGCGCGCTCATCGCCCCTGCTGATGCCCAGTCCCACTACCCGACCACACAACTGCTCCGGCTTTTCTCTGTCCCTCGGACGCGCCGGTATGGTCCCGCTCCCTAGGGCGCGCGCGTGCCGGCAGTGTAAATTTGAAGCCACAGCGCACAGGTAATAATTGGCTATTGGCCAGTCGCATCCCCAATTTAAAGCCTGCATCATCCCTAGTAACACCGCCAGCAGTCTTTAGTGTCTTTTTGCCTATAGAGAAAGCGTTTGCCTGAAGCCTTGTTCTGATTATCGCGTGTACCGTACTTTTTTGCCTCCGTCCCTTGACTGCAACCGATCTTGCTGAGCCTCCCCTGGACCTTCCCTACTTGCCTGTCCACACCACTAACCCAATAGCCGCCTGTCCTGACCTCCTGCCTGTCCCCGACTATAGCTGCTTCCGATTTTGTAACACTCTACACCTCGACTGCCTCCCCGCAAGCATTCACCGTCTGGGTTGTAGCGACCTGGTAGACTTCCCACCGAAGCAAGTCCATCCAGCCTTGCGGTGGGCTTCTGGTGAAAACCGGGAACCTACTAAGATATACACGCTCCCTGGCGTTGCTTACGCCATCGCTTTCAGTTCCAGTGGTCCAAGGATCCCACGATCTCCAACCCGGGCATTGAGATGGTTAATCAGTAATCTTTTCCTACCAGCGAAGATCATCTACGATGGAAAGAGAAAAATCCTCAGATTGCACATATCTGGACCGAGAACCTGCTGAGATAGGAAAGCCCAAAGAAACAGAGCGAATCAAAGAAGAGGGTAAGAAATACAGGAGACGTTCCCATCAGACGTCTGATCAATAAGGGAGATATAAAATTATTAATAGAGAATACCACATCAGCACGGGGGCAATGGTGAAACAGAACAACGACGAGTGGACAGAACGAGGGACGACCTGCAATCATACAACACTCACCTTTATCTTCAGTAGCTTCTCCTCATGACTTAGTAAGAGCATCTGGCCATGGGCCATCTTCCATTGGAGTGTCACGCTAGCAGTCCCGGGAGGCTCCCACATGTATACCCAGGTGTGGTATCTGTCCGCATGAAGTACAAAAAGCATACCCGGATTACTGTTTGGCTACTTATTTTATTGTTTGTGTGTTTTTAGGATGTGCAAACAAATAAAAACCATGTTGGAGAAGGGAACAAAAGGATCCCTGCCCTGCCAATCAGTCTTGTAGGCTGCAGACTGCCAGCGTCCATACATAAGATAATAGATAATATGGGCGTGTTTCTGCTGTGGCTGAGGAGGCATGATCTAGTGGATCTAGGTGTGAGAAGCCATGTATTTGGACAGGGCCCCCACGCAGTGTTCGTGCCAGTTCCACATAAGCTTTTAAGGTGGCTCTGCCTCTGGTATGGGACTATAATCTATAGTCTCCAAATCTGTCCATGCCTGCCTGACCCCTGCGGCCATGGGCTAATTGAAAAAAGAGTGCCCAGGGAAAATAACATTTCATCCCCATGTTAAACCTCACACACACACAGTCTCCCTGTACTTACCTCTCTTCTTAATTCTACATTAAACATTTCTGCTATTGAAAATGTATCATTCTTTTTAGGTCTGCACAACAAATGTAAGACGTGCAGCGAGGTGTGCTCCCCTGAATACAGCAGAGTCACAAATGAGCAAAACGACTCCAACACCAGCTCAAACACAGGTAAAGTTTACTGAACTTGCTGGAAAAGTATGCTTAACAATTTCCCCAAAAGCCCATGTACAAAGGTGTGAGCAAGGCGTAATTACGCCCCGCCATACACCGTGTGAGCCTAGCCTTACAGAGAGCCCTGTCCCTGCTGTATTTTTAGAGACCTGTTTACTTGGTGTGGCCACCACTTGTCTGGGGGGGGCATAGATGACCTTCTTACCCTGGCTTCAACATGCTTAGTGGGCTATAGTCTTCCATAGCTTTACTTTTACCAGAGGTATCCGTGGTGCCGTGAACACTCTGTGTAGCAGCACTTCCACACTGACACCTATCCACTGGTGCTGATCCTGCACATAGAGTTAACCACAACACCTCCTTATGAAGATAAGCTAGTAAACCTTGAACCCTTTTAGTTACTTTCTGCAGCAAGGAAAGACACCCCACTCAATCAGTAATATCGCCTCCTTTACCAGCTAATCAGACTGATATCATATCCAGGATTATTAGGACTTGTCCCATTGACCATGATTTCTCTTTCCCCCAAAAGAGTAACCAATAGTCAATATATTCAAACTGACACCTTGTATGTCCAGTCAATGTAATGTATAGATTAATATCCAGAAATCAGTATATAAATTTATGTCTTTGTAGTCTGCTAAAATTAGTAATTCACTAATGAGGCAGTTAGGACACTCTATATAGTTTTAACTAGGATCCCCAAGCAGATACACTGATAAGATACACGATATATTAGACCTCTAGATACAACAAAGTGCTAATTAACTGAGGCAGCGTATTAACCCCTTAAGCCGAACGCCTGAAAAGTAATGTAAATGACAAAGAACATTTTTTTAGTTTTGCCTCCTTTTGCGTTGTCACAGTTGTAACTTTTTTATTTTTTCATGACGCAGTTTCTGGAGCCTCGTTTTTATTCGAGACTAGTTGTACTTTATGGGGAATAGTTTAAGTTCACTTATAAATAATTGCAGATTTTTTATTTCAATTTTTTAAATTTTTTAATTTTTTTTTACACCATTCATGTTTCATACTTAATAACTTTTTAGATTAATTCTACAGGTTATTATGGTTGCGTGGAGAACTAACATGTGTAGGGCTTTTTGTGTGTGTAACATATGCAACAATTATTATTTTTTAATATATAATTTATTGTATTATTATTTTTTTATTTTTTTTACTCTTTTAATTTTTTTTTTTTGCTATTTTTTTTAAATCCCATGTGTTACTTTTTTATTTTTTACCCTTCGTAATGTATTAGCATATTCATATATGCTAACTACATTATAATCTGTGGGGGGGTCCCGCCCCCCAGTCCTGACACAGGCAGTGTTAGGACATAACACAGTCTGTACCCTGGTCACCTGTGTTTGTTTACACAGAGAGCCCCGGGCTACTGTAATGTTCACCCAGGCTGACGTGTCAGCCGTTCCCCGGGCCTCTGATCACCTGACAGAGCAGGGAAACCCTTTGATTACGCTGTGGTGACGTACTGCGGCAATCAAAGGCTTAAAGCACCGGGGAGCAGGGGAAACGCTTGCAGGAGCTGTGCTGGGATCAGGGCTGGGATCAGGTAGTTCATCCACGCTCTCAGCGCTGCTGCGGCCCCGGGCGCCGCAAACTCCAATGTTTGCAGCAAGGGCAAAAGATATCACTGCAGACCTGAAATGCCCGACCTCAAAAGACGGTGGGCGTTAAGGGTTTAATCAGCATATAATTTCATGGATACAAATAATGCACATTAGCAGCACATTAAGGGCATGTCCCCACGGCACAGGTTTGAGGCTGTTTTCAGATGGTTTGCGGTTTTGCAGACCTTCTGAAAAACCAGTCGCAAACAAACACACCAGGCCGCTATGGAAAACCCGTGCAGCAGTCCCCACTGTCCCCACTGCACGGGTTTTCCGCCCGGTAGTTTGAAAAGCCGCCGGCCGCCTGAAAAGCATTCTACATGCTCATTCTTCCGTCTGGTTTTTGGACGGCTTATGAGCATATGAAAGCTACACCCCCACCCCCCGCGGCCGTGGGGACGGCCACAAAACAGGACAAATATCGGTCAGGTAAACCGACCAGTATTTGTCCAGTGCCATGTAAACGGCCCCTAATACGGTTTCTGAATTCTGCAGAAGTCTACCTAGGTTTCTCTTATTTGTTAATGGGAGGTTGATGCACCTTCAACCATCATGAAAACAGAGTCAAACATCTACTGCTCAAAAAATAAAGGGACTCTGCTCAGTACATTGTAACATTATATACAAGTATATTTCACTTCTGACTAAAAGGACACAAATTGTGTCACTCATCTACTCAGAATGTTCAGCAATAAAACTAATTCTTCCAAACCCCAATTATTCATGCACAAGATCAACAGAAGATCTACATAATGGAATAGTTACAGTGCCTTGCAAAAGTATTCAGCCCCCTTGAACTTTTCAACCTTTTTGCCACATTTCAGGCTTCAAACATAAAGATATAAAAATTAAAAAATTTTTGTGAAGAATCAGCAACAAGTGGGACACAATTGTGAAGTGGAACCAACTTTATTGGATATTTTAAACTTTTGTAAAAAATAACTGAAAAGTGCGGCGTGCAAAATTATTCGGCCCCTTAAGTGAATACTCTGTAGCGCCCCCTTTTGCTGCAATTACAGCTGCAGTCGCTTGGGGTTTGTCTCTATCAGTTTTGCACATGGAGAGACTAAAATTCTTGCCCATTCTTCCTTGGAGCTGGAGCTCAGTGAGGTTGGATGGAGAGCGTTTGTGAACAGCTGGAGCTCAGTGAGGTTGGATGGAGGCGGTTGTGAGCAGCTTGAGCACAGTGAGGTTGGATGTAGGGTGTTTGTGAGCAGCTTGAGCTCTGTGAGGTTGGATGGAGAGCGTTTGTGAACAGCTGGAGCTCAGTGAGGTTGGATGGAGAGCATTTGTGAGCAGCTGGAGCTCAGTGAGGTTGGATGGAGAGCATTTGTGAACAGCCGGAGATCAGTGAGGTTGGATGGAGAGCATTTGTGAGCAGCTGGAGCTCAGTGAGGTTGGATGGAGAGCGTTTGTGAGCAGCTGGAGCTCAGTGAGGTTGGATGGAGAGCGTTTGTGAGCAGCTGGAGCTCAGTGAGGTTGGATGGAGGCGTTTGTGAGCAGCTGGAGCTCAGTGAGTTTGGTTGGAGAGTGTTTGTGACCAGCTGGAGCTTGTGAGGTTGGATGGAGGCGTTTGTGACAGCTGGAGCGCCGTGAGGTTGGATGGAGGCATTTGTGAGCAGCTGGAGCGCAGTAAGGTTGGATGGAGAGCTTTTGTGAACAGCGGTGATCAGTGAGGTTGGTTGGAGAGCATGTGTGAGCAGCTGGAGCTCTGTGCGGTTGGTTGCGTTTGTGAGCAGCTGGAGCTCAGTGAGTTGGATGGAGAGCTTTTGTAACAGCTGGAGCTCAGTGAAGTTGGATGGAGAGCGTTTGTGAGCAGCTGGAGCTCAGTGAGGTTGGCATGGAGAGGTTTGTGAGCAGTGGAGCTCAGTGAGGTTGGATGAGAGTGTTTGTGAGCAGCTGGAGCTCAGTGAGGTTGGATGGAGAGCGTTTGTGAGCAGCTGGAGCTCAGTGAGGTTGGATGGAGGCGCGTTTGTGAGCAGCTGGAGCTCAGTGAGGTTGGATGGAGGCGTTGTGAGCAGCTGGAGCTCAGTGAGGTTGGATGGAGAGCGTTTGTGAAGCTGGAGCTCAGTGAGTTGGAGGGGCGTTTGTGAGCAGCTGGAGCTAAAGTGAGGTTGGATGGAGGCGTTTGTGAGCGCTGGAGCTCAGTGAGTTGGATGGAGGCGTTTGTGAGCAGCTGGAGCTCAGTGAGGTTGGATGGAGAGCGTTTGTGAGCAGCTGGAGCTCAGTGAGGTTGGTTTGAATGCGTTTGTGAGCAGCTGGAGCTCAGTGAGGTTGGATGGAGAGCGTTTGTGAGCAGCTGGAGCTCAGTGGGTTGGATGGAGAGCGTTTGTGAGCAGCTGGAGCTCAGTGAGGTTGGATGGAGAGCGTTTGTGAGCAGCTGGAGCTCAGTGAGGTTGGATGGAGAGCGTTTGTGAGCAGCTGGAGCTCAGTGAGGTTGGATAGGGGGAGCGTTTGTGAGCAGCTGGAGCTCAGTGAGGTGGGATGGAGAGCGATTGTGAGCAGCTGGAGCTCAGTGAGGTTATATGGAGAGCGGTTGAGCAGCTGGAGCGCAGGGAGGTTGGATGGAGAGTGTTTGTGAGCAGCTGGAGCTCAGTGAGGTTGGATGGAGAGCGTTTAGTGAGCAGCTGGAGCTCAGTGAGGTTGGATGGAGAGCGTTTGTGAACAGCTGGAGCTCAGTGAGGTTGGATGGAGAGCGTTTGTGAGCAGCTGGAGCTCAGTGAGGTTGGATGGAGAGCGTTTGTGACCAGCTGGAGCTCAGTGAGGTTGGATGGAGAGCGTTTGTGAGCAGCTGGAGTTCAGTGAGTTTTGGTGGGAGAGCGTTTGTGAGCAGCTGGAGCTCAGTGAGGTTGGATGGAGGACATTTGTGAGACAGCTGGAGCTCAGTGAGTTTGGATGGAGAGCGTTTGTGAGCAGCTGTAGCTCAGTGAGGTTGGAATGAGAGAATTTGTGAGCAGCTGGAGCTAAGTGAGGTTGGTGGAGAGCGTTTGTGGAGCTGCTGGAGCTCAGTGAGGTTGGATAGAGGGGCATTAGTGAAAGCTGGAGCTCAGTGAGGTTGGATGGAGAAGCCGTTTGGTGAGCAGGCTGGAGCTCAGGAGGTTGGCTGGACGAGTTTGTGAGCAGCTGGAGCTCAGTGAGGTTGGATGGAGAGCGTTTCTGAACAGCTGGAGCTCAGTGAGTTTGGTTGGAGAGTGTTTGTGAGCAGCTGGAGCTCAGTGAGGTTGGATGGAGAGCGTTTGTGAGCAGCTGGAGCTCAGTGAGGTTGGATGGAGAGCGTTTGTGAGCAGCTGGAGATCAGTGAGGTTGGATGGAGAGCGTTTGTGAACAGCTGGAGCTCAGTGAGGTTGGATGGAGGCGTTTGTGAGCAGCTGGAGCGCAGTGAGGTTGGATGGAGAGCGTTTGTGAGGAGCTGGAGCTCAGTGAGGTTGGGTGGAGAGCGTTTGTTAGCTGCTGGAGCTCAGTGAGGTTGGATGTGAATAGCTGGAGCTCAGTGAGGTTGGATGGAGAGCATTTGTGAGCAGCTGGAGCTCATTGAGTTTTGATGGTGTGCGTTTGTTACTAGCTGGAGCTCAGTGAGGTTGGATGGAGAGCGTTAGTGAGCAGCTGGAGTTCACTGAGATTGGATGGAGAGCGTTTGTGAGCAGCTGGAGCTCAGTGAGGTTGGATGGAGAGCGTTTGTGAATAGCTGGAGCTCAGTGAGGTTGGATGGAGAGCGTTTGTGAATAGTTGGAGCTCAGTGAGGTTGGATGGAGAGCGTTTGTGAACAGCTGGAGTTCACTGAGGTTGGATGGAGAGCGTTTGTGAGCAGCTGGAGCTCAGTGAGGTTGGATGCAAAGCGTTTGTGAACAGCAGTTTTCAGCTCTTTCCACAGATTCTCGATTGGATTCAGGTCTGGATGTGATTGGCCATTCTAACACTGGAGACGTTATTTGGGAACCTTCCATTGTAGATTTTGCTTTAGGTTCGGGATCATTGTCTTGTTGGAAGATAAATCTCCGTCCCAGTCTCAGGTCTTTTGCAGACTCCAACAGGTTTTCATCCAGAATGGTCCTTGATTTGGCTCCATCCATATTCCCATCAATTTTAACCATCTTCCCTGTCCCTGCTGCAGAAAAGCCCAAACCATGATGCTGCCACCACCATGTGTGACAGTGGGGATGGTGTGTTCCTTGGTCTTCAGGATGCTGCCCCCACCATGTGTGACAGTGGGGATGGTGTGTTCAGGGGGGATGAGCTGTGTTGCTTTTATGCCAAACATATTGTTTTGCATTGTGGCCATTGTGGGTTGATTTTGGTTTAATCTGAGCAGAAGTGTAAACATTTTCTAGTCACTCTGCTTTTATCAACAAGTGATATACATATATAAAATCTCCCGCAGACACTGCCAGAGCAGACAGAGGCTTTAAGGAGCTTTCACACAGTGCAGTTTTGGTGCAGTATTAGGGAGCATTCACACAGTGCAGTTCTGGTGCTGTATCTAACGGGGCTTTTCACAACAGCGCTAGTTTTGGTTGTGCAGTATTAGGGGCTTTCACACAAGCGCAGTTTTGCGTGCACTTTAGCTGCTTTCACAAAGCGCAATTTAGGTGCAGAACATTATGGGGCATTTCACCCCAGCGCTGTCTTGTGGTGCAGTTATTAGGGGCTTTCACAAGTGCAGTTTTGGTGCAGTATTAGGGGAGCTTTCACACCGTGCAGTTTTGGTGTAGTATTTGGAAGCCTTTCACAACAGAGCAGTTTTGGTGCAGTTATTGGGGCTTTAACACAGCGGCAGTTTTGCCAGTCGGGGTGGTTCGTAGTGCAGTATTAAGGGGGCTTTCTCACAGCGCCAGTTTTGGTGCACTTTTAGCGCTTTTCACACAGGCGCAGTTTAGGTGCAGAATTAGGGACGCTTTCAACCCAGCGCGCAGTTTTGGTTCGACACGAGTATTAGGAGGGCTTTCACATCAGTGCTGTTTTGGTGCAGTATTTAGGGGCTTTCACACAAGTTGCAGTTTGGTGTAGTCTTTGGAAGCTTTCCACCACAGCGCAGTTTTGGGTGCAGATTAGGGAGGCTGTCATCACAGTGCAGTATTTGGTGCAGTATTAGCTGCTTTCACACAGTGCAGTTTTGGTGGCAGTATTAGGGAGCTCTTCACATCATGTGCACGTTTTCGGTGCAGTATTAGCTGCTTTCACAAGTGCAGTTTTGGGGCAGTTTTTGGGGCTTTCTCTCTGCGGTGTTTGGTTGCAGTATTCTGGGGCTTTCAACAGCGCGTTTTGGTTGCACTATTAGGGGCCTTTCACATCAGCGGAGTTTGGTGCAGTAGTAAGAGGCTTTCACACTGCGACAGTTTTGGATGCAGTATTAGGGGCTTTCACATCAGCGCAGTTTTGGTGCCTGTTTTAGGGGCATCCTACCACAGCGCAGTTTTGGTGCAGGTATTAGGGATCTCACACAGCGCCGTTTTGGATGCCAGTATTTGGCTGCTTTCTACACAAGCGTCACGTTTTGGTTGCAGTGTATTAGTTGCTTTCATCACGGCGCAGTTTTGGTGCAGTTTTAGGGGCTTTCTCACAGCGCTGTTTTTGGTGCTCGTAGTATTAAGGGACATTCACACAGCGCAGTTTTGGGTTGCAGTATTGGGTTTTCACTGACGCAGTTTTGGTCGTGGATTAGGGTTATGTCAATCAGTGCAGTTATTGGCCCTGCAGTATTTGCTGCTTTCTCACACAGCGCAGTTTTGGTGCAGTATTAGGGGCTTTTCACACCGCGCTGTTTTTGGTGCAGTATTTACGGGCATTCACACAGCGCAGTTTTGAGATGCCCAGTATTAGGTATTTCACACAGGCGCAGTTTCTGGGAGTATTAGGGTATTCACACAGCTCAGTTTTGGTGCAGTATTTGTCTGCTTTCACACAGCGCAGTTTTCGGTGCAGTATTAGGGGGCTTTCACACAGCGACAGTTTTGGTGCAGTTATATGGGGAGCTTTCACACAGCGCAGTTTAGGTGCAGTATTGGGAGATTTCACACAGCGCAGTTTAGGTGCAGTATTACGTCGGGTGTTTTAGAACCACACGCTAATCAGTGCGTAATTCCATAGCACAGGGGAGCGGCCCCATCGACACGCATTGTCGGTGGCGCGTAAGCGCCGCTAACAATTCACATGTCACTTCTCTATGAGAGCTATGGATTACCGTAATGCGGCGCGCAATTTCGAGGTATAAAGCGCAAATACACAGCGAAATACGCATCGCAATTACGCCGTGTGAACATACCCTAAGGGTGCTTTCACATGCAGCTGCGTTTTTGGTGCAGAAATGTACAGTATCCGAAAAACACATTAAAATATTGCATACAAAAACCCACCAACTGTGTGGATAAAGCAGCCTAAGTCTAATTGTTCGTCGATCAATCATACCGCATCCTAGCCTGCTTTCTGATTGCTCCTGCAACTACTGATACACGTAGCAAACGTTTCTCTATATCTAATTCAGTTTATCTCTGCATACTCCACACTGCACAGTGACTCATGGACATCAGTATTGCTACCAGGATACCCTCTAGCAGGTCCGGACTGGAATAAAATCAGACCTGGCAACAGCGCCCCCAGCAGCCCACATACATATATTCGCTTACAAAATGTCCCTTGTTCTTCGCACCTCCGCCACTTTCTAAAATAAAACTACATCTATAAGCTCATACATGCCAATCTCTCCCGTTTTTCGGCGGGGTGTCCCGCTATTTGGGGTTCCCACCCCCCCGCCCTCCCGGTGAGTTAGCATTCTCCACCGCCAGCAGGCAGTGGGGGTTCTTAAATGGACCCGGCGCCTGAGTAGCGCATAGTGTGCTACGCTGGCGCCGCCCTGATAGTTCCCAACAGGCGGGTGAAGCACGGCCTGCAGCTGCTGCTTCACCCCCGGAGTCTCGCTGTGCAGGGAGGAAGGCAGGAGGGATCGCTCCGCCTCCCTTATCCCCCTGTATGTCCGGCGCGCTGTGCGCGCCGTTACATACAGGTCCAGCGGCGCATGGAAGTGGACGCGCCGGGCTGCACTCAGTCCCCGTGGCGCCGAAGTGAGGAGATCGGTCGGGAGCATGGCGAGCTCAGAGCCTGGTCAGGTGAGTGGATTTTATTATTTTATTTTTATTAGCTTTAGTGGGGGGCAACTACCTGGCTACAATCGGGGGGCATCTACTGGCAACTGGGGCACGGCAATACCCCACTGGAAATCAATGGGGGGGGGGCCCCACTACCTGGCTACTATGAGGGCACTACCTGGCTACAATGGGGGCCACTACCTGGCAACAATGTGGGGCAACTACATGGCTACACAATGGAGGGCTCTTACTGGCTACCAAATGGTGGGCTCTACCTGGCACACAATGGGGGCCACTACTGGCTACAATGGGGGGGCTCACTACCTGGCGGGATACAATGGGGGGCACTCCCTGGCTTACAATGGGGCTCTACTGGGCAACAATGGGGGCACTACCTGGCTACAATGGTGGGCTCTACCTGGCAAACAATGGGGGGGCACTACATGGCTTACAATGGGGGGGGCACTACCTGGCTACAATGGGGGGCACTACTGGCTACAATGGGTGCGGCACTACTGGCAACATTTGGGGGCACTACCTGGGCAACATTGGGAGGCACTACTGGAAACAGAGGGGGGCACTAGCTAGGCATACAATGGGGGCATACATGGCAACAGGGGGGCATAGTAGGCAACAATGGGGGCCACTACCTGCAAAAGAGGGACAATACCTGGCTACAATGGGGGGCAAATCTACCTGGCAACGAGGGGGCACTAACATGGCAACAGAGGGGGCACTACTGGAACATGGGGCACTAACCCTGGCAAAATGGGGGGCAACTACATGGCAACAGAGGGACGGCATCTACCTGGCAAACAATGGTGGATCTACGGCAAACAATGGGGGTCAACACTGGCAAAATAGAGGGCACACTAACCTGGGCAACCAAGGGGGCACTACCTGGCCAACAAAGGGGGCACCTACTGGCTAAAAGGGGGGCAACACTGGTAACCAAGGGGAAGAGGGCACCTACTGGCTAACAAACGGGGGGCATCTACCTGGCTACAAATTCTGCTCTACCTGGCATACAGAGGGTGGGCCATTACTTGACTACAAAGGGGGCATCTACCTGCCTGTAAGGGCACTTTCCTGGTTATGGGGGTTTTACTACTGGCTTTAAAGGGCATCTACCTGGCTTTACTACAATGCGTTATGCAGTGGTGGAGTGGGTTGGCTTTTTGAAGGGGCATGGTCTTACGAACAACGATGGGTTGTGTCCACTAAATCTCATTGCCTTTTTAATTTCAAAAGTTGGCCACTATGACTATTAGGCTCTTTTCACTCGGAGCTATTTTTGGTAATGCATTTTGATGTGCTTTTTTTGGTGCGTTTTTGGGATTTTTTTGGTGCGTTTTTCGCTGCAGAAAAGCAGAGCATGTTAATGGCATGTACCATTTCTGCCACAAAAAAAGCATCAAAAACCTGCACCAAAAGCCTCCGTGTGAGAGGCTCCCTAAACACAAGAAGGAAAGAAAGAAAGTTGGTGCAGAGGAAACCCATCATTACAGAGTCCAGGTGTGCACAGTTTACAATCCGGGGACAAGCCTACTCTGCCACTATACAAGGCACCAACATAAACATACACCACACCAATTCACATACCTAGTAGTCAGGTCACCATCACTGAACACAGCACAGAATGTAATATCCTGGAAGAGGGACTACTAATGATGGAATTTGTTTCTCTTCTCCCTTTTCTTCTCCTTCTGGCCCAAACACTAACATGATGTCTTCCATGATGAGTCGTTCCCTTCCATGTCTTTCTCTCCCACAGCAGTCGGTTTTGCATGCACTGTCTTCTTCTAGTGGTCACTACTCGTCCCTGTAGAACTTTAGCACAATTACATTTAGACTTTCTCTTTTCCAGCACTTTCCTATGAATTCCCCCCAAACAGCTTATGTAGACACCTAAAATTAGAAAATTAAAAATGTCAGATAAGTGGCATGTAATTAGGTAGACCCCCATTAGGCAGGCAGGACAGTTTGCAGGCAGGCAGGGACAGTATGTAGGTAGGCAGGGCCAGTATACAGGCAGACAGGGACAGTACACAGGCAGACAGGGCCACTTATAGTCAGGCAGGGCCACTAATAGTCAGGCAGGGCCACGTATAGGCAGGCAGGGGGCATTATAGGATGCCAGGGCCACTTATGGCAGGCCAGGGCCAGTATATAGGGAAGGCAGGGGCAGTATATGGAAGGCACGGACCACTTATAGGCAGCAAGGGACACTTATAGGCAGCCAGGGCCGGTCTACATGCAGGCAGGGGCAGTATATAGGCAGGCAGGGCAGTATATAGGCAGACAGGGCAGTGTATAGGTATAAACAAGAAGCAAAAACGGAAAGCGCTCACCACATTCTCCTCTGTATTAACTTGGATGTTTCCAGCTAAGGTAACCTTCCCTCCGTCAAGGGATCCTGGCCAGCAGCATGCCAAACATACACTTGACAAGAAATATAATGCGTGGATCCAGCGGTGCGGTAAACAGGTTACTTTATTTAAGTAAGATTGTATGTTTTTAATATATGTTTAATATATGTTTGATACTGGGGCAGGAAATGACGTCTTGCATTTGGGACTTGTCTCTCCGCCCCCTGTCATTAGTACTCACTATTTAAATGCACAACACACGAATATATGCTTGTACCACGTGAACAAGGCGAGATTTGTTACGACCGAAACGCGTTTGGTCTCACTGTCCTGCGACCTGTCTGCATGTTTGTTTAATAAAGTAACCTGTTTACCGGCACCCACTGGCTCCACCTCCAGTGTTATAGGTAGCCAGGGGGCAGTCGGGTTATAGGCAGAACAGGGCAGGGTATAGGTAGCCAGGGAGGGTAATAGTAGACTGGACAGATTAGGCAGCCAGGCAGTATATAGCAGCTAGGGCAGGGTATAGGTAGCCACGAGCTGTATTTAGGGCTGCCAGGGCAGGGTATAGGTATGCCAGGGCGTATTTAGAGCTGCCAGGGCAGGGTTATAGGCAGCCAGGGTCAGATGTAATAGGCAGCCAGGGGCCAGTGTATTAGGCAGACAGGGAATGGTTATAGGTAGCAAGGCTAGAGTATAGCGTTAGCCAGGGCCAGTATATAGGTTGCCAGGGCAGTATATAGGTAGCCTGGGCAGGGATTATAAGTGTAGGCCATGGGCAGGGTATGGGCTAGCCAGGGCAGGGTATAGGCTAGCAGGGGGCAGGGTTATAGGCAGCACTGGCAGGGTACTAGCAAGCCAGGGGCAGGGTTATAGGCAGACAATGCTAGTATAAGGCGCAAAGGCAGTATATAGTGCAGGGTATAGGTAGCAGGGTCAGGGTTTAGGTTGCCAGGGCAGTAATATAGGGCAGGGTAATAAGTACCAGGCAGTAATATAGGGCAGGGTAAAGCATGCCAGGGCAGTATTAGCAGCCAGGGCAGTATATAGGAAGGGTATAGGTAGCAAGGGCAGGGTATAGGTTTGCCTGGGGAAGCTCAGGGCAAGTTATATAGGGCCCAGCGGTATAGTAGCCAGGGCAGTATATAGAGCAAGGGTATAGGGTAGCCAGGGAGGGTATTGGTAGCCTGGGCAGTATATAGGGCAGGTTATAGGCAGCCAGGGCAGGGGTATAGGCAGCCAGGGTATAGGTAGCCAGGGGCAGTTATTTAAGCGGCAGGGTATAGGCAGCCAGGGACAGTAAGTAGGTTAGAAAAAAATAAAAATATCTATACTCACCCGCCTGTCCCCTCTCTTCTCGGACTCGGAGCGGACGCTGGCTTCTCGGTAATGGACGCGGACGCAGGTGGCCCGATGGCCCCTCCTGGAAGCTGAAAGACTGAAGAGATGGGATCAGGTAGATCAACAGCTGTTCAGCCTTGGCTGCGCTTGGCACCGCGCGGTGCAGGCGGCGGCCGTGAAATTTGGCTGCATGCGCTGGGTAGTGGACCCGGACGTGCATTCCGTGCAGCCGAGGGGGGCCTGTCCGGCCCTCGGAAAGGGTCGGTCGGCATATGCGAACATTGCGGACCTGTTGCGTGCGCCGGGCAAGCAGGGACTGCAGAGGGGGGGGGAAACACCCAGCGGCCCGCCGAGCAAATGCACGGTTTGCCCTATGGGCAGTCCGGGCCTGCCCTCTAGACTCCCACTTCTGTGCATGGACATACAGGCAACTCTCATAGGGTATGTCCCGGTGGGTACTGTACGCGCCGCAATACACAGGTTGTTTTAGAAGTACGTGCTGGCCCGCGCATACTTCTAAAGCTCGGGGTGGCGCCCCACCTGTCACTTCTCTCTCCTGGCGTACAATGCCCGCGTATTGTACGCCAAGGGAGATGGATATAATTCATAGCTCTCCATGAGAACTATGAATTACCATAATTGCGGAGCGCATTTCAGGCATATTGAAGCATAAATACGAGCCAAAATTTGCCCCGCAATTATGCAGTGTGAACATACCCTTACAGCTCACCATGCACATGTTTGAAAGGAACATATAGTGTACTGAAGGACAAATTGAATTCAGATATATGTTACCATATGCAGGCTTAACAAGTGTCACAGTACAGATACATTGTACACAAAGTTCATGTTCGCTCATTGTGAGGAATATGACAACAGTCAGCACCCCCCCCCCCACCCACCAGTTCTTCACCCAAAATTCACACAGTTATTATTGGGTTCGAGACTTCACCTACTCTTCTCCACAGCTCAATACATGTCCTTGAGGAAGCCCCCAATTACACAAAAAACTGCAGGAGACCGAGCCCCAAAAGGTTCCAAATTTTATTGTTAGCATGTCGCCAGGGCTATGGAAAACATGTGCTACGGGACACAAGGCATCAAAGAAATGTGGCAGACAGCCGATGCCAATGTTTCATAAGAAGTTATGGGATAACCATGCATCACAGCGACACACGGTTTTTAAATATGAAGTGTCCCACACACATAGCTGTCACTCCCTCATTTGTAGAGCATACGGGCAGGGAAAAACGGAAGGCTGTTAAAGGGAACAGAGCAGCAACCCAGTGTTTGGTACCCAGTCATAGCTTAGGCCCACCCAGTTCTGATGGTACCACTGGCTTGACTCTGTCCCATTTACCTGCCAGGATATGGTCTGTGTGGTGTCCGACACTAGGAACAACATGGCCCAGGAGGGAGCAGTGTGTGAACCGTCCCAGGGGTGGGACAGGGGTGTGACGTGGGATGTCCCAGTACAGTTATAAGTTTGAAGCCCACCTGAGCCCAGCGTCGTCTCCATTGGGAAAGGGGGTTACGCTGAGCGTACCTGGAGCGTCCAGAATCAGCAGACTGCATTCACCCCTATATATACCAAGCAAAAGGCAACGGAAGGTAAGTAGACACCTATCATCTATGTGCACCTCTTATCAATATATGTATAGTTAGATCCTTATGTATATATAGCTTGTCTAATCCACTCACAAGGTGATTAATATATACATATATATATATATACTTTGAACATTGTAGATCTGTTGTCTCGATCACCCTGAACTCACGTGTCTGTCTTCTCGGTCTCTAATATATCGATACCCAAAGCAGGTTCTGGGCTTGTTAAACGTCTGTAACGGACCAGGCCTTTTAACTAAACGAGCATATGGTGGCAGTCTAACCGCGATGGCAGAGTCTGCTTCACCGGGTGTGGGTAAACCGATAACCCAACCCCCAATCCACCCGACTCGCACACTCCCTGGGTATTCCTGTGCCCGTATGCGGTCGGTCTTGGGGTTAACTGTGAAACCATATCCGGCTGACCTCGTGCACCCCTAGGGGGAGCGTAATGTGACGATTCACCCCCAGTCAGGCCGTCGACCCTCGAGTGGGCGCAGCTTTCCTTACTCTCATAAATCATTGTCAACAAGCACAACTTCACATTTAACAAGATCACTGTCCTAGGGTTTATCATACTGTCCTAGTGGTAGCTCACTGTCCTAGGGTTATCGTACTGTCCTAGTGGTAGCTCACTGTCCTAGGGTTTATTACACTGTCCTAGGGTTTATCGTACTGTCCTAGTGGTAGCTCACTGTCCTAGGGTTATTGTACTGTCCTAGTGGTAGCTCACCTGGCCGAGGGTTTTTCATTAACTACCGTCCTAGTGGTAGCTCACGTCATACGCGGTTATTGTACTGTCCTAGTGGTAGCCTCACTGTTCAGGGTTTATCATACTATCATCAGTGGTAGCTCACTTCCTAGGGATTATTCTGTACTGTCTAGTGGTTGCTCACTGATCCTAGGGTTGTTGTACTGTTCCTAGTGGTTAGCCACAGTCCTAGGTTATTGTACTTTCTAGTGAGTAGCTCACTGTTAGGGTTATTGTACTGTCCTAGTGGTTAGCTCACTGTCTCAGGGTTTATCATACTGTCCTTAGTGGTAAGCTCACTGTCATGGGTTATTGTACTGTCCTAGTGGTAGCTCACTGTCCTAGGGATTTATCATAACTTTCCTTGTGTAGCTCACACTGTCCTTGGGTTATTGTACATGTCCTAGTGGTAGCTCACTGTCCTAGGGTTATAGTACTGTCCTGTGGTAGCTCTTGCTCCTGGGCTTAATGTTGTATCTGTCCTACTGGTAGCTCACCTTCCTAGGGTTATTGTATGTCCTACTGGTGCTCACTGTCCTAGGGTTTATCCATACTGTCCTAGTGGTAGCTAACTGTCCCTAGGGTTTTTTGTCACTGTCCTTGTGGTAGCTCACTGTCCTAGTGGTAGCTCTGTCCTAGTGGTTTATCATACTGTCCAAGTGGTTAGCTCACTGTCCTAGGAGTTACTTGTACTGTCCTAGTGGTTAGATCACCTGTCCTAGGGTTATTGTTACTGTCCTAGTGGTATCTCACTGTCTAGGGTTATTGTTACAGGTAATGAGTGGTAGCTCACTGTCCTTTAGTGGTAGCTCACGTCCTAGGGTTTATCTGTACTGTCATAGTGGTAGCTCACTGTCCTAGGTTTATTTTACTGTCCTAGTGTAGCTACACTGTCCTAGGGTTAGCATGACTGTCCTATGTGGTAGCTCACTTTCCTAGGGTCTATTGTACTCTCCTGAGTGGTTAGCTCTCTGTTCCTGAGGTTATTGTTACAGTCCTATGTGGTTCGCTCACAGTCCTAGGGTTTATTGTATGTCCTAGTGGGTAGCTCACTGTCATAGGGTTTATTGTACTGTCTAGTGGTTAGCTCACTGTCCAGGGGTTTATCATACAGTCTAGTGTAGCTCACTGTCCTAGGGTTTAATCATTACTGTACTAGTGGTAGCTCACTGTACTAAGGGTTATTGTACTGTCTAGTGTAGCTCACATGTCCTCCTAGGGTATTGTACATGTTCTGAGTGGTAGCTTCACTGTCACTAGGGGTTTCATCATTACTGTCCTAGTGTAGCTCATTGTCTAGGTTTTATCCTACTGTCTAGTGTGGTGCTCACTGTCCTAGGGCGTTTATCATACTGTCCTAGTGGTAGCTCATGTACTAGGGGTTATCGTACTGTCCTAGTGGTAGCCACTGTCCTCAGGGTTAATTGTACTGTACCTTGTGGTAGCTCACTGGTCCCTAGGGTTATTGTACTGTCCATAGGTGGGTAGTCACCATCTGTCTGGTTTATTGTTACTGTCCTGTGGTAGCTTCAGTCCAGGGTTATTGTACTGTCCTTAGTGGTTAGCTCACTGTCCTGAGGGTTTATTCATACTGTTCCTAGTGGTAGTCACCTGGTCCTAGGGTTTATCATAACTGTATTGAGTGGTGGCTTAATCGTCCTAGGGTTATTGTACTGTCCTGTGGTAGACTCACTGTCCTAGGTGTTTATCGTACTGTCCTAGTGGTAGCCTCACTGTCCTAGGGTTATTGTAACTGTCCTAGTGGTAGCTCCACTGTCTAGGGTTTTTGTACTGTTCTAGTGGTTAGATCACTTGTTCCTAGGGGTTTATCATACTGTACTAGTGGTAGATCACTGTTCCTAGGGTTACTCGTTACTGTCCTGTGTGGTAGCTCACTGTCCTAGGGTTTTTGTATGTCCTAGTGCGTAGGCTCACTGTCTAGGGTTATTGTACTGTCCTTTGTGGTAGCTCTCTGTCCTAGGGTTATTGTACTGTCTAGTGGTAGCTTATGTCCTAGGGTTTATCATACTGTCCTAGTGGTAGCTCACTGTCCTCGGGTTTATCATACTTTGTCCTAGTGGTAGATCACTGTCTAGGGTATTGTAGACTGTCCTAGTGGTAGACTCAATGTCCTAGGGTTTTATTGTTCTGTCCTAGTGGTAGCTCACTGTCCTAGGGTAATTTGTACGTCCTAGTGGTAGCTACTGTCCTAGGGGTTTATTGTACTCTGTCCTAGTGGTAGCTCACTGTCCTAGAGTTATCATATGTCCTAGTGGTAGCTCACTGTCCTAGGGTTATCGTACACTGTCCTAGTGGATTAGGGTCACTGTCTAGGTGTTTATCATACTGTCCTAGTGGTAGCTCACTGTCCTAGGGTTTATCGTACTCTTTCCTGTGGTAGTCTCACTGTCTAGGGTTATTGTACTGTCTAGTGTTAGCTCACTGTCCTAGTGGTTGTCACTGTCCTAGGGTTTATTGTTCTGTTTCCTAGTGGTAGCTCACTGTCCTAGGGGTTTATCATATGTCCTAGTGGTAGCTCACTGTCTAGGGTTATTGTCTGTCCTCAGTGGTATGTCACTGTCCTAGGGTTATTGTACGTCATTTAGTGGTAGCTCACTGTTCCTAGGGTTTATTATACTGTACTAGTGGTGCTAGCTCACTGTCATAGGGTTATTGTCTGTACTAGTGGTAGTCACTGTCCTAGGGTTTTTCATACTTCCTGTGTAGCTCAACTTTCCTAGGGTTATTGTACTGCCCTAGTGGTACGCTCACTGCCTAGGGGTATTGTACTGTCCTAGTGGTGCTCCTGTCTAGGGTTATTGTACAGTCCTGAGAGTGGTAGCTCACTTGTCCTAGGGTTATTGTACAGTCTAGTGGTAGCACACTGTCCTAGGGATATTGAACTGTCCTAGTGGTAGCTCCACTGTCCTAGGGTTATTGTTACCATGTCCTCAGTGGTAGCACAATGTCCCTTGGGTTATTGTTACAGTCCTAAGTGGTAATCTCACTGTCCTAGGGTTTATCATTCTGTCCTAGTGGTAGCTCACTGTCCTAGGGTTATTTTTATGTCCTAGTGGTAGCTCCACTGTCCTTGGGTTATTGTACTGTTCCTAGTGGTAGCTCACTGTCTAGGGTGTATTGTACTCTCCTAGTGGTTAATAGTCATTGTCATAGGGTTATTTGTTGTGTTCCTCCTAGTGGTTGCTCACTGTCCTAGGGTTTATCATACTGTCCCTAGTGGTTAGCCTCACTTCCTTAGGGTTATTGTACCTGTCTATAGTGGGTAGCTCACTGTACACTTAGGGTTATTGTACTGTCCTAGTGGGTAGCTCCAACAGTCCTAGGGTTGATTGTACTCGTCCTTCTGTAGCTCACTGTCCCTAGGTTATCGACTTGTCCTTGTTGGTAGCTCACTGTCATAGGGTTAATTGGTTCTGTCCTATGGTAGCTCACTGTCCTAGGGTTATTGTACGTGTCCTTGTGGTGGCTCACTGTCCTCTAGGGTTATTGTACTTTCCTAGTGGTAGCTCAATGTCATCAGGGTTATTGTCACTGTCCTCTGTGGTAGCTCACTGTCCTAGGGGTGATGTACTGTTCCTAGTGGGTAGCCTCACTGTCCTAGGGTTATCGTACTGTCCTAGTGGTAGCTTCACTGTCCTTGGGTTATTGTACTGTCCTTAGTGGTAGCTACAGGTCCTAGGAATTATCGTACTGTCCTAGTGGTAGTCACTGTCCTAGTGGTAGCTCTCACTGTCCTTGGGTTTTCATACTGTCCTCCTAGTGGTATTAGCTCATGTTCCTTAGGTTTATTGTACTTGTCCTAGTGGTAGATCACTGGTCCTAGGGTTTATTGTACTGTCCTGTGGTAGCTCAGATGTCCTAGGGTTATTGTACTGTCAGTGGTAGCTCACTTTCTATGGTTATTGTTACTGTCCTAGTGGTAGTCTCACTTGTCTAGGGTTATTGTACTGTGCCTAGTGGTTGATCCCACTGTCTAGGGTTTCATCATACTGTCTAGTGGTAGCTCACTGTCCTAGGGTTATTGTATCTGTCCTAGTGGTAGATCATGTCCTAGGGTTTATATACTGTACCTGAGTGGTAAGCTCACTGTCCTAGGGTTATTGTACTGTTCCTAGTGGTATGATCACTGTCCTAGGGTTTATCATTACTGTCCTAGTGGTAGCTCACTGTCCTAGGGTTAATCGTACTGTTCCTAGTGGTACAGCTCCAATGTCCTAGGGTTATCGTACCTGTCCTAGTGGTAGCTCACTGTCCTAGGGTTAGTGTCCTGTCCTAGTGGTAGCTCACTGGTCCTAGGGTTTATTGTACTCTCATAGTGGTAGCTCACTGTCCTAGGGTTTTATATCATAATGTCTAGTGGTAGCTCACTGTCCTGGGTTATCGTACTGTCCTAGTGGTAGTCACTGTCCTAGGGTTATTGTACTGTACCACCACTTAGTGGTAGCTCACTGTTCCTAGGGTTATTGTTACTGTCCTAGTGGTAGCTCCACTGTCTAGGGTTATGTTACTGTCACCTAGTGGTAGCTCACTGTCCTAGGGTTATTATACTGTCCTGATTTGGCTAGCTCACTCGTCCTAGGGTTATTGTATGTCCTTGAGTGGTAGATCACTGTCCGTAGGGTTATTGTACTGTCCTGTGGTAGCTCACTGTCCTAGGGTTATTGTACTGTCTGAGTGGTAGCTTACTGTCTAGGGTTATTTTACTGTCCCTGAGTGGGTAGTCACTGTCCTAGTGGTAGCTCACTGTCCTAGGGTTATTGTAATGTCCTAGTGGTAGCTCACTGTCAGTGGTAGCTCACTGTCTAGGGTATTGTACTGTTCCTAGTGGGTAGATCACTGTACATAGTGGTAGCTCACATGTCCTAGGGTTTATCATACTTGTCCTAGTGGTAGCTCACGTCATAGGGTTATTGTACGTCTTAGTGGTAGCCTCACTTCCTAGGGTTATTGTACTGTCCTAGTGGTAGCTCACTGTCCTAGGGTTATTGTACTGTCCTAGTGGTAGCTCACCGTTTCCTAGGGGTTATTGTTACTTGTCTAGTGGTAACTCACTGTCCTTGGGTTATTTGTACTGTCATAGTGGTAGCTCACTGTCCTAGGGTTATTGTTTGATCCTACTGGTAGCTACTCGTCCTAGGGTTTATGTACGGCTCCTGAGTGGTAGCTCACAGTCCTAGGTTTATCTTAATGTCCTTGTGGTGACTTCAACTGTCTAGGGTTTATCGTACTGTCCTAGTGGTTTAGCTCACTTTCCTATGGTTATTGTACTGTCCTAGTGGTAGCTCACTCTCCTTGGGTTTATTGTACTTTCCTAGTGGTAGCTCACTCTCCTTGGGTTTATTGTACTGTCCTAGTGGTAGCTCACTCTCCTTGGGTGTGTTGTACTTTCCTAGAGTTTATCGTACGGTCCTGGAGAGGGTCCCTCTTCTTCCAATGACCCAGAATTTGCTGCTGGAGGACAAGAGCCAGAGCAAGATCCAGAAGGAAGACTTGGAAATGTGGATTGGTGCAGCTGTTGCCATTGTTCCCCCATGAAGACAGTGAGAGAATCGTTGTGCTGCAATGAGTTACAAGACACTCGCGAGGTGATTTTTCGTGGAACCTGCTTAACTGAAGATCCGAAATTTCACTACATCTGTTTGCATCCCGAAGACCTTGCCTGGCATTATCCTAGCATGAGGCGGCGCAGAGGAAGGTCAAATTTCCTTCTGGATCTTACGTAAGTTTTTTCATTCCAAATGTGCAGCAAAGCATCTATTCTTCCAGGTCTATTCCCTTCAGTGCGAGATACTTGGGAAGAGGCGATTACTGTAACGTCCATGTTATTATTTAGGAATGTTGCCTTCCCTGTTCCAGGCCTTCTAGGACACTGCAGTTGATGGATTTTCTCAGTGTTTGCAGACCCCCAGCTTGTGCTTTCACTTGTAGCAATGCAATGGCATCAAAAACTCACTCAGAAGTTCCTGTGGCCGGAGGGAGGTGGAGTACACATGTGCGAGAATGTTCTACTCCACCATCCCTGCTACTGGAACATAGGGGGACACGTATGAGGGGGGCAATATCCTGCTGTGCTTAGAGCTGCAATAACCTGACAGATGTATGGACAGTCGTACACCCAATGTGGCCCATTCTGCACCAGATCCAACACGAGTGCACCAATTCTACAGAGATGTGCCGCGCCAGATTCACATGACGTGTCACATGTATGAATGTATCGCACCAAAGTATGGTGGTAACTGTCCTACCAATCCAGATTAATGTCATAGAGGCTGAGACTACATTGGCGCAGAACAGGAGCTGGGAGACACTTCCATACAGACTTTTGGATTGTACCCTATTAAAAACAGAGGTAGAGCTGGCGAGTCTGTGCCAGGTTCATACATGTCACCCTTACACCCTGACAACGCTGCTTTACTGGCCACAGCTAAGGGAGACATATATGAAAGGGTTTTTCACCCTTTAATGTGTGTACATTATTTCTCAACTTCCACCAGTACAAGAATAAACAGTGATTTCTTATAATTATCAAACTATATAAAATTATATAAAAATTACAAAAAAAGTTCTCGTATAAAATTAATATTCATTCTATAATATCCCAAAAATATAAAAATATCTTCCATAAAATGTATTTAAAATTAATAGAATCTAAAATTAATTTTAGTTTAAATAACCACTGACCTATATTTTTCAGAATTCTGTTAAAAATAAAATGTTCAGATTTACATTTTTTTAATTTTTATTTTTTACTACATTAAATGGTAGAATTTTTTATCACATGAGATCAGGGTTGAAATGTATTTTTGCTGCTCTCCCCCTTTATTCTACATACAGCAAGAGCCGGCACAGCACAGGTCTTGCTGGGATCTGTGGTCCTCCAAGCATGATCAGTCCCATAGTTTCTAGTCACTGACCTGCTATTCTATTGACTTCTCTTCTATTTCCAGCCTATCTATATCCTTTATACATGTTAGGGGCATTACTAATGCGCCTAAGTTCTGTAATGCAACAAACACACAGGCGAGGGGCGGGAACTTTAGACGCCATTTATGAGCGCGGAGAAACCACTTTCGTAGATTCAGGCGCATTATACACTTTGCACAAAGTACTTTGCTGCGCCTAATTGCAGACATGTTCCCTAAGTGGGGGGTCTGTAACCATTGAAAAGAAAAATCGTCTGCAATGTTTTTAAAGGTCTGCATTACAGACGGTGTACTTCTTTTGGAATAACAGGCGACATGTATGAAACTTGGCGCTGACGCGCTAGTCCTAGGTCGAGATAGGGGAGTGTAGAATGCGACAGTATTCCATAAATCTGCCGTGTGGTATTCCTTGCATAGCAGAGCGGATCCTTGGTGCATTCAAAGGTGCTGTGATAAGTTTTAGTGTAAGACTGTTCATTCATCTATAGAACAGGGCTATAACAGTTTTTTGGCCCAAGATACACCAGAAAATGGTGTAGCCTCGTTCATATATGTCGCCCAATGTATTTTTTATAAAATTGCTTACTTTACAGTAATTGACCCTCGCAGCAGCACTTGCAGTAATGTACAGTTTACACTCGCAAGATTTTATATGTAATGTGCACAACTGTAAAGTACAGATTTATCTTTTTTATCTGTACTGCTGCAATTGCTATCTCTTCCAAATTAAAATGTTTTGCTGTAAACAGCTGGGATCCCAAAGAAATACCATCCACTCGATAGATTGGATAATATAACTGTGTTTAATATAAGGAAGTACAGAGGTTTTATACCACTTGATACGTGTTACAATGTCGTAAGCATATGTTGTTTGATCATAGGTTAATTAGCTTTTTATAAGGAAATCAAAGATAAGTACATACATGGGAATATATATCAATCCTTCATTTCTGCATATGTTGCATAATATTGCACAGTCTCAGCAAAACACAACTCCTTAAATGGACTTGTTTATTCCAGTTAAATGCATCTGACTTGGGTGTTGTTTTGAATGTACTCTGCGCCATCTTGTCTGCTTTGCTGTATAAGCTAATATTGTAAGATAATGAGTTCATGTATTATTTCAGCATCTTCCAGAACAAGTCCATCCTGGAGGTAGTTTCCTTGCAAAAGATATGCATTCCAAGCGCATAATATCTGATTAAACTGGTCAAGGGTAATAGAGAATAGTTATGCACAGTGTATAAACTGTTTCAAGATATAATAAATGGTTATAGACAATAAGAACAGAGTTTAATGTTTTCAATCGATCCTGCCCCGACACAACAAATGGTCACACAAACAGTCTCCACATTCTTTGGATAATATAACAGCATCTTGTTGTCTGTTCAATATACAAAAAGCATTTTATGCATCAAAATATTTGTAAAAAATATATACTTTGTTTTTAAATTGTGATTTTTTTTTAATGTGCACTCACTCATTTTTATCTAACAGATTTAACAGAAATTCTGCTTATGCGGCTTTCAGTGTTTGGATCTTCGGGGCTCTTAGGAGTGAAACGAGTCGAGTTATTCCATCGTGTGTGGTTACTGCAATCGAACAAACACTTCCTGAGCCAAAGGAATAATATATGGGAGTCCGTCATTGTGAAGACCAATTGGATGATCTGGATTAAAAAAATTTGTTTTGGAATTTTTATTTCTGAAAATTCATCACTAACCCTTTAAAATTGTTATAAATGTTTATACAATAAAACAAAACCAAATAGTTATCACGGCTCTGAGAGGCTTTTTATGTTGTGTAATTATGCTAAAAAAACAAACAAAACTCAGGTACATTTTGTAAAAAAGTTTTAGTAACATAGATTCCTACACACAGTAAAGCCGATTGGATAAAAGAATTCCAAAAGCTTTGATTCAACTTTGGGATATGACATATACAGTATCTTTCAAAAGTAAGTACACCCTTCACATTTTGGTAAATATTGTATTATATCTTTTCATGGAACAACACTGAGGATCTGACACTGATACAATGTAAAGTAGTCACAGCATCAATGTCTATGGGGACAAAAGTGAGGACACCCCTAAGTAATACAATGTAAAGTAGTCAGTGCCCGGCTTGTATCACAGGGAAGAACTCACAGCATCAATGTCTATGGGGACAAAAGTGAGGACACCCCTAAGGGGCCACAAAAGTGAGGACACCCTAAGTGATACAAAAGTAAAGTAGTCAGTGCCGGCTTGTAAATCACAGGGAAGGAACTCACAGCATCAATGTCATGGGGGACAAAGGAGGACACCCCTAAGAGACAGCAAAAGTGAGGACACCCCTAAGAGACCGCAAAAGTGAGGACACCCCTAAGTGAGGACACCCCTAAGTGATACAATGTAAAGTAGTCAGTGACTGGCTTGTATCACAGGGAAGAACTCACAGCATCAATGTCTTAGGGACAAAAGTCAGGACAACCCCTGATTGACTGCAAAAGTGAGGACACCCCTAAGTGATACAATGTTAAAGTAGTCAGTGCCCGGCTTGTATCACAGGGAAGAACTCACAGCAAACAGTGTCTATGGGGAACAAAAGTGAGGGACTACCCCTAAGTGAGACACCCCCAAGTGTAACAATGGAAAGTTAGTCAGTGCCCGGCTGTATCACAGGGAAGAACTCAAAAGCATCAATGTCTATAGTGACAAAAGTGAGGACAAACCCCTGAGTGACTGCAAAAGTGAGGACACCCCTAAGTGATACAATGTCATGTAGTCAGTGCACGGCTTGTATCACAGGGGGAAGAACTCACAGCATCAATGCCTATGGGGACAAAAGTGAGGACACCCCTAAGAGACGGCAAAAGTGAGGACACCCCTAAGAGACCACAAAAGTGAGGACACCCCTAAGTGATACAATGTAAAGTGGTCAGTGCCCGGCTTGTATCACAGGGAAGAACTCACAGCATCAATGTCTATGGGGACAAAAGTGAGGACACCCCTGAGTGACAGCAAAAGTGAGGACACCCCTAAGTGATACAATGTAAAGTAGTCAGTGCGCGGCTTGTATCACAGGGGAAGAACTCACAGCATCAATGTCTATGGGGACAAAAGTGAGGACACCCTTAAGTGGCCGCAAAAGTGAAGACACCCCTAAGTGATATAGTGTAAAGGAGTCAGTGCCCGGCTTGTATCACAGGGAAGAACTCACCGCATCAATGTCTATGGGGACCAAAGTGAGGACACCCCTAAGTGACCGCAAAAGTGAGGACACCCCTAAGTGATAAATGTAAAGCAGTCAGTGCCCGGCTTGTATCACAGGGAAGAACTCACGGCATCAATGTCTATGGGGACAAAAGTGAGGACACCCCTAAGGGACCGGAAAAGTGAGGACACCCCTAAGGGACCACAAAAGTGAGGACACCCCTAAGGGACAACAAAAGTGAGGACACCCCTAAGTGATACAATGCAAAGTAGTCAGTGCGCGGCTTGTATCACAGGGAAGAACTCACAGCATCAATGTCTATGGGGACAAAAGTGAGGACACCCTTAAGTGACCGCAAAAGTGAGGACACCCCTAAGTGATAAATGTAAAGCAGTCAGTGCCCGGCTTGTATCACAGGGAAGAACTCACGGCATTTAATGTCTATGGAGAGAAAAAGTGAAGGGGCACCCTAAGGGACCGGAAAAGTGAGGACACCCCTAAGTGACCACAAAAGTGAGGACACCCCTAAGGGACAACAAAAGTGAGGACACCCCTAAGTTATACAATGCAAAGTAGTCAGTGCGCGGCTTGTATCACAGGGAAGAACTCACAGCATCAATGTCTATGGGGACAAAAGTGAGGACACCCTTAAGTGGCCGCAAAAGTGAAGACACCCCTAAGTGATATAGTGTAAAGCAGTCAGTGCCCGGCTTGTATCACAGGGAAGAACTCATGGCATCAATGTCTATGGGGACAAAAGTGAGGACACCCCTAAGTGACCGCAAAAGTGAGGACACCCCTAAGTGATAAATGTAAAGCAGTCAGTGCCCGGCTTGTATCACAGGGAAGAACTCACGGCATCAATGTCTATGGGGATAAAAGTGAGGACACCCCTAAGTGATACAATGTAAAGTAGTCAGTGCCCGGCTTGTATCACAGGGAAGAACTCACAGTATCAATGTCTATGGGGATAAAAGTGAGGACACCCCTAAGTGAAAACCAATGTAAAGTAGTCAGTGCAGGCTTGTATCCCCAGGGAGGAACTCACAGCTTTAATGTCTATGGGGCAAAAGTGGGACCCCCCCTAAGTGACACAATGTAAAGTAGTCATGCTCTGCTTGGGTTTTCACAGGATGAAACTCACAGCATCAATGTCTATGGGGACAACAAAAGTGAGGACACCCCTAAGTGATCACAAAAGTGAGGACACCCCTAAGTGATACAATGTAAAGTAGTCAGTGTCCGGCTTGTATCACAGGGAAGAACTCAAAGCATCAATGTCTATGGGGACAAAAGTGAGGACACCCCTAAGAGACTGCAAAAGTGAGGACACCCCTAAGAGACTGCAAAAGTGAGGACACCCCTAAGTGATACAATGTAAAGTAGTCAGTGCCTGGCTTGTATCAAAAGGGGAAAAACTCACAAACATCAATGTCTATGGGGACAAAAGTGAGGACACCCCTAAGTGATACAGTGTAAAGCAGTCAGTGCCCGGCTTGTATCACAGGGAAGAACTCACGGCATCAATGTCTATGGAGACAAAAGTGAGGACGTCCCTAAGTGACCACAAAAGTGAGGACACCCCTAAGTGATACAATGTAAAGTAGTCAGTGCCGGCTTGTATCACAGGGAAGAACTCACAGCACCAATGTCTATGGGGACAAAAGTGAGGACACCCCTAAGAGAATGCAAAAGTGAGGACACCCCTAAGTGATACAATGTAAAGTAGTCAGTGCCCGGCTTGTATCAAAGGGATGAACTCACAGCATCAATGTCTATGGGGACAAAAGTGAGGAAACCCCTAAGTCACCGCAAAAGTGAGGACACCCCTAAGTGATACAATGTAAAGTAGTCAGTGTCCGGCTTGTATCACAGGGAAGAACTCCCAGCATCAATGTCTATGGGGACAAAAGTGAGGACACCCCTAAGTGAGGACACCCCTAAGTGATACAATGTAAAGTAGTCAGTGCCCGGCTTGTATCACAGGGAAGAAATCACAGAATCAATGTCTATAGGGACAAAAGTGAGGACACCCCTAAGTGAGGACACCCCTAAGTGAATGCAATGTAAAGTAGTCAGTGCGCGGCTTGTATCACAGGGAAGAACTCACAACATCAATGTCTATGAGGACAAAAGTGAGGACACCCCTAAGTGAGGACACCCCTAAGTGATACAATGTAAAGTAGTCAGTGCGCGGCTTGTATCACAGGGAAGAACTCACAACATCAATGTCTATGAGGACAAAAGTGAGGACACCCCTAAGAGACCACAAAAGTGAGGACACCCCTAAATGATACAATGTAAAGTAATCAGTGCTCGGCTTGTATCACAGGGAAGATCTCACAGCATCAATGTCTATGGGGACAAAAGTGAGGACACCCCTAAGTGAGGACACCCCTAAGTGATACAATGGAAAGTAGTCAGTGCCCGGGTTGTATCACAGGGAAGAAATCACAGCATCAATGTCTATAGGGACAAAAGTGAGGACAACCCTAAGAGACCGCAAAAGTGAGGACACCCCAAAATTATACAATGTAAAGTAGTCAGTGCACAGCTTGTATCACAGGGAAGAACTCTCTGCATCAATGTCTATGGGGACAAAAGTTAAGACACCCCTAAGTGACCACAAAAGTGAGGACACCCCTAAGTGAGACAATGTAGAGTAGACAGTGCCCGGCTTGTATCACAGGGAAGAGCTCACAGCATCAATGTCTATGGGGACAAAAGTGAGGACACCCCTAAAAGAATGCAAAAGTGAGGACACCCCTAAGTGATACAATGTAAAGTAGTCAGTGCACAGCTTGTATCACAGGGAAGAACTCAAAGCATCAATGTCTATGGGGACAAAAGTGAGGACACCCCTAAAAGAATGCAAAAGTGCGGACACCCCTAAGTGATACAATGTAAAGTAGTCAGTGCCCGACTTGTATCACAGGGAAGAGCTCACAGCATCAATGTCTATTGGGACAAAAGTGAGGACACCCCTAAGAGACTGCAATTGTGAGGACACCCCCTAAGTGATACAATGTTATGTAGTCAGTGCACAGCTTGTATCACAGGGAAGAGCTCACAGCATCAATGTCTATGGGGACAAAAGTGAGGACACCCCTAAGAGACAGCAAAAGTGAAGACACCCCTAAGAGACCACAAAAGTGAGGACATCCCTAAGGGACCTCAAAAGTGAGGACACCCTGGGATAGTGTTTTGAGCCTTGCGAGATTGGTGTCATTAAGTGAGGCAAAAAGATATTCAAAAGCTTATGTTGTTGCACAGAGCTTATAAACCTCCTTTCCAGCTATTCAAATGGGGTATTAGGTCAGACTCCAGTGGCCACGATGTGAAATGGAAGAGGCGCAGCTTTTGCACATGATATGGGAGTGCAGGGGAAATTTGGGGAAGTTCTGGAAAGAGGTTATCCAGTTAATTAGCAAGTTCATAAAATTGTATCCCTCTAGACCCACTTTCACTGTGTACTTGGCTATATAGAAGATATAGTATTTGATGTGGAACAAAGAATTAGCATTTCCCGAATTTTTATATATGGGGCCCGAAAGTTAATTGCCTTTAATGGGTTCAGTCTTCTCCCCAACCATTAACCGAAATACGTAAACAAATTAAACAATGTCATCAGATTGGAGGAGGGGCGTATACTTAAAAAAGAAATTGCTCTGGAAAAATATGAAGGTATATGGAGCCCTTGGCTCAATTCCAGGTTTGCCTTCTCGTTCCTTACTGCTACATAATTCAGGAATGGGGGCAAGGAATGGGAAACATTGTCACTTCCTATTACTGTTAGTTGAACAAAAGGAGTAGGGCACTCTTGGCAAAGTGACTTCTGTCCCTTGATTAAAAGTTGCTAAAAAAATCATGGGTCCCCGCTCTTGGTTTGGTGGGTTTGGGTGGGATGGTTGGGGTTTGTTTATGGTTTTATGCTAATACTGCTGAAAGCATGTATCCAGATACAGTATATGGTATGGGCATATTCATATACTTTGTGTTTTTTTTTATCTAAAAAGCAAAATGATTGTATATGTATGTATCCTGATGTAAAAAATAATGGTAAGAGACGTTCTATTCTGTATCTGCATTAATTGTTTAATAAAAATTATCTGATTTAAAAAAAAAAAAAGTGAGGACACCCGTAAGAGACCTCAAAAGTGAGGACACCCCTAAGAAAATGCAAAAGTGAGGACACCCCTAAGTGACTACAAAAGTGAGGACACCCCTAAGTGAGACAATGTAAGTTAGTCAGTGCCGGCTTGTATCACAGGGAAGAGCTCACAGCATCAATGTCTATGGGGACAAAAGTGGGGACACCCCTAAGAGAACGCAAAAGTGAGGACACCCCTAAGTGTTTCAATTTAAAGTAGTCCGTGCCCGGCTTGTATCACAGGGAAGAACTCACAGCATCAATGTCTATGGGGAAAAAAGTGAGGACACCCCTAAGTTACAGCAAAAGTGATGACACCCCTAAGTGATACAATGTAAATTAGTCAGTGCCCAGCTTGTATCACAGGGAAGAGCTCACAGCATCAATGTCTATGGGGAGAAAAGTGAGGACACCCCTAAGAGACCGCAAAAGTGAGGACACCCCTAAGTGATACAATGTAAAGTAGTCAGTGCACAGCTTGTATCACAGGGAAGAGCTCACAGCATCAATGTCTATGGGGACAAAAGTGAGGACACCCCTAAGAGACAGCAAAAGTGAAGACACCCCTAAGAGACCACAAAAGTGAGGACACCCCTAAGGGACCTCAAAAGTGAGGACACCCGTAAGGGACCTCAAAAGTGAGGACACCCCTAAGAAAATGCAAAAGTGAGGACACCCCTAAGTGACTACAAAAGTGAGGACACCCCTAAGTGATACAATGTAAGGTAGTCAGTGCCCGGCTTGTATCACAGGGAAGAGCTCACAGCATCAATGTCTATGGGGACAAAAGTTAAGACACCCCTAAGTGAGACAATGTAAAGTAGTCAGTGCACGGCTTGTATCACAGGGAAGAGCTCACGCATCAATGTCTATGGGGACAAAAGTGAGGACACCCCTAAGAGACAGCAAAAGTGAGGACACCCCTAAATGATACAATGTAAAGTAGTCAGTGTCCGGCTTGTATCCCATGGAATAGCTCACAGCATCAATGTCTATGGGGACAAAAGTGGGGACACCCCTAAGAGAACGCAAAAGTGAGGACACCCCTAAGTGTTTCAATTTAAAGTAGTCCGTGCCCGGCTTGTATCACAGGGAAGAACTCACAGCATCAATGTCTATGGGGACAAAAGTGAGGACCCCCCTAAGACACTGCAAAAGTGAGGACACCCCTAAGAGAATTCAAAAGTTAGGACACCCCTAAGTGATACAATGTAAAGTAGTCAGTGCCCAGCTTGTATCACAGGGAAGAGCTCACAGCATCAATGTCTATGGCAGTGGTTCTCAAACTTTCTAATGCCGTGACCCCGCAATACGGTTCCTCATGTTGCGGTGACCTCAAACCAAAAAATAATTTTGATGGCTACTTCAAAACTGTAATTTTGCTACATGAGGGGTTACATATGTGTGAAGCCTCCACGTGGTACCTCTACATGTCACATACATATAAAGGTACCACTCAGAGCCGTTACATAGATGTAACCTTATACAGGGGACATGGGGGGTTACATATGTGTGACGCCTCTGAGCGGTACCTCTACATGTCACATACATACAAAGCATACTTGCCAAGTCTCCCGTTTTTGGCGGGGGGGGGGGGGGGCCCGCAGTTTTGGGTCCCCCCCCCTCCCGCCCTCCCGGCAGAGTTGGCATTTCTCCCGCTACCAGCAGGCAGCGGGGGTTCTTTAAATGGCCGCGGCGCCGGTCCGTTCTCACAGGCGGGTGAAGCGGCAGCAGCTGCCGCTTCACCCGTCCCGAGTCTCGCAGTGCAGGGAGGAGGCAGGAGGGATCCGCTCCCTCCTCCCTTCTCCCCTGTATGTCCGGACACCTGTGCGCGCCGTACATACAGGTTAGCGGCGCTAGGGGAAGTGACGCGCGGCTGCACTCAGTCCCCCCCTGTGCCGCTGAGGAGATCGGTCGGGGAGCTGGCAGCGCTGCAGGAGCCTGGTGAGGTGAGTGGATTTTATTTATTTTATTTTTATTAGCTGTACCTGGCTACAATGTACCTGGCAACAGAGGGGGCACTACCTGGCTACAATGGGGGCACTACCTGGCAACAATGGGGACACTACTGGCTACAATGGGGCACTACCTGGCTACAAGGGGCACTACCTGGCAATACAGAAGGGACCACTACCTGGCAACAATGGGGACACTACCTGGCAACAGAAGGGACACTACCTGGCAACAATGGGGACACTACCTGGCAACAGAAGGGACACTACCTGGCAACAATGGGGACACTACCTGGCAACAGAAGGGACACTACCTGGCAAACAATGGGGGCATCTACCTGGCAACAGAGGGGGCACTACCTGGCAACAGATGGGTCACTACCTGGCTACAATGTACCTGGCAACAGAGGGGGCACTACCTGGCAACAAAGGGGGGCACCTACCTGGCTAACAAAGGGGGGCACCTACCTGGCTACAAATTTGGCTCTACCTGGCTACAGAGGGGGCATCTACTTGGCTACATATGGGGCATCTACCTGCCTCTAAGGGGCACTACCTGGTTATGGGGGGTTACTACCTGGCTATAAGGGCATCTACCTGGCTTTCTTCCAAAGCCGTTATGCAGTTAGGTGGAGTGGGTGTGGCTTTTTGAAGGGGCGTGGCATACCGACAAGATGGGCGTGTCTCCTGCTTTTTCATTTTCAAAAGTTGGCAACTATGATATAAAGGTACCACTCAGAGCCGTTACATAGATATAACCTTGTCGGGGGGGTGGGGAGGCTGTGATTGGCACATGAGGGGTCACATATGTAACCCCTCATGTGCCACTCACAGCCCCCCCTGTGTATATCATGTGATGGCTGTGTGTGGTACAAGTAACAGGTTAATAACATATTACTTGTACCACATACAGACATTACATGATGGGATGTGTGTGTGTGTGTGTGTGTGTGTGTGTGTGTGTGTGTGTGTGTGTGTGTGTGTGTGTGTATGTTTTACACTAAATTACCTTGCAGTCAGGAACAGCCCTGCCGTACGCAGGGCTGTTCCTGACGCTTGGATACATAGTGTGAGCACGTGATACACGCACCGCCCACAAGGACCGGCGAGACGTAAGTCCATGCTCGCCGCAGCGCCGCTCACGGGAGCGGCTCACTGAGCCACCAATGCTGAGAGTAACGCCGCCCACTGCTCCCCCTCCCCTCAGTAATTCAAACGGGGCCACCGCCGCGCCCCTCCCTGCAGCTGCTTGCATAGTGCGGCGCCCACAGCGCTCCTCCGCAAGTCCGCAGAACCCAGCTCTCTGTCCTGACGGCGCCCCCCTCAGCTCTCCGGCCGCCCGGCGACCCCTGTGTTTTGGTCGTTCGACCCCCGCCAGGGTCGCGACCCACAGGTTGAGAACCGCTGGTCTATTTGGACAAAAGTGAGGACATCCCTAAGAGAATGCAAAAGTGAGGACACCCCTAAGTGATACAATGTAAAGTAGTCAGTGCCCGGCTTGTATCACAGGGAAGAAGTCACAGCATCGATGTCTATAGGGACAAAAGTGAGGACACCCCTAAGAGACAGCAAAAGTAAGGACACCCCTAAGAGACAGCAAAAGTGAGGACACCCCTAAGAGACAGCAAAAGTGAGGACACCCCTAAGTGATACAATGTAAAGTAGTCAGTGCCCGGCTTGTTTCACAGGGAAGAATTCACAGCATCGATGTCTATGGGGACAAAAGTGAGGACACCCCTAAGTGACCGCAAAAGTGAGGACACCCCTAAGTGACACAATGTAAAGTAGTCAGTGCCCGGCTTGTATCACAGGGAGGAACTCGCAGCATCAATGTCTATGGGGACAAAAGTGAGGACACCCCCAGTGACCGCAAAAGTGAGGACACCCCTAAGTGATACAATGTAAAGTAGTCAGTGCCCAGCTTGTATCACAGGGAAGAACTCACAGCATCAATGTCTATGGGGACAAAAGTGAGGACACCCCTAAGTGACCGCAAGTGAGGACACCCCTAAGTGATACAATGTAAAGTAGTCAGATGTATGGAGGGGAGAGGTTATGGACTAGAGATTACATGAAGAAGTTATCTAGAGATTTAGGCAGCGATGTATGGCGGAGTCAAGAGATAGTTTCTTAAGGATGGGTGTGATAGTAGCTTGTTTAAAGGAGGAAGGGAAGATGCCAGAGGTTAACATTGGGTTGAAAAGATGGGCGAGGGTTAGGTTGGTAATAGCTCTAATGTCTGGGATGAGGTGGGATGACTGTGGGTCAAGGTTACAAGAAGTGAGGTTGGATTTGTAGATTAACAGTGGAGAAGCAGAATAAAAGGGAAGGGCATTGTATGGGTATAAAGGTGGGCTGTGGGGACTGTGCAGGTATAGAGGTGGGTGATGGGGACAGTGGGGTGAAGCTTTCTCTGATGAGGTTGATGTTGTTTAAGAAGTGGGGGCCAGAAGGAGAGAGATAAAGATGTTAAATGGTTGTCTAGGGTTGTGCAATGGATAGGATATGACAGTGGTAAAGTAAACCTGTTTGGCAGAGGTAACAGTGGACCTGAATTTAAGGAGTGATGGCTTGAATGTAGCCAAGTCATTGGTGGAACGAGTTTTCTTTCAGTGGCGTTCAGCAACTCTGGAAGCTCACCTCAGCTTTTTGGTCAGATCGGTGTGCCAGAGTTGTCTGTTGATTTTGCATGTTCTGTTGAGAGTGAAATTGAGAGTGAAGGTGATTGTGTTGTTATAGAAAGCAGTGGTTGTGTTGGTGTCATCAAATGAGGATATGGTAGACAGAGGTGCGAGAGAGTCAGAGTGCGAGGATTAAGGCCTTGGAGGTTCCTGCTGGAGTCCAGATCTGCTTCTCTACCACACTAAAGATAATGGTGCCCAAACTTTTGCTTTTCATAGGCTCCCTACTCCTTCGAACTCCTTATAATGACCATCATGGCATACAAGCACAATGCCCCAATGCCACATGTGATGTGGACTGTGCTCTCGGACTACATCATTCAATTTCAGATAAAGTACCTACACTAAACTGTGTTTCCATTGCCATTCCAAAGCAGAGAGCAATAACACTAGAACACGTGATGTTCTGTGGTGGTCTATGGATGTCCTGGGCCCTAAGCATTTGCCTAGATTATGAATTATTGTGAGGTTATGACTATACGGCCATGTGTTACAGGGTCTGTCTGATCTATGAAGGTTGATCAGTATCTTTCTACCATCAGGGCAACCAGACTACATTGAACAAGAGAAAAGTCTCAGATGCATCTGAACTGATACCGGCTGAGCAGAAAAGCCCAAAGAAATGGCGAATTAAGGAAGAGGTAAGAGATGAAGATGTCTCCACATACTTAAATTCTGGTAACCACCATGGTCGGTCCTACTACTATAGTCTGTGTGACTCCTCTACAGATCTGCCCAGTGCTCTTCTCTCATAACCCAACAAGGAATATTGTATCACAGCAGTAGGGTGGAGGAAAAACCTCAATCCATAACAAATTGCCCTTCACTTCTATTAAAACATCACTTTTATTTTTAGTAATTAAATGGGTTTTCCGGTTCTGTTCCAGCGCTGGCTATTTCCAGTTACACAACAGTTTGGAGGAGAACAGCTCTGAATGATGATGTAGGCAGTGGTATGTGTGTAACGACGTTGGTTGACATAGATGACAAAGAATTTATTATGGATGTGAAGCCAACTAGCAGACGCTGATACACAGAGTGTAATAACAATAAATATAGGGATTAACCAAAGGCTGATGTTCTGCAAAGCAGGAGTGAAAAGGGTATAGATGGAGGTGGAAGGTTAAGTGCAAGACTCAAAAAAACACCTGAACCTAACAATTAGCTTTCCCAAACCTGTCCCTAGCAACAGACACCTAAGGCCCTTTTCTACCCCTGACGATATCCCAACCAATGTCCCCACTGAAAAAAATTAAATTTCACCTTGTGCTCCCTGACATTAATTATATTCTGCACAGTGCTCTCTAAAATTAACTATATCACACACTGTACTCCATGAAATTTCATTCCACATTGTGGCCTCTGAAATTAATTATATTTGACACTTAACTCCCTAAAATTAACTCTACTACATGCTGCACTCCTTGAAATTATATTCCACGTTGTGCAACCTGAAATTATATTACACACTGTACCCCACATTGTGACCCTTGATATAAATTACTGTAAATTCCAAACTGTGCTCCCTAAAATTAACTATTTTGCACACTGTACCCCCTGAAATTATATTCCACACTGTGCTCCCTGAAAATATATTCCACACTGTGCTCCCCGAAATTATATTCTACGCTGTACCCCCTGAAATTATATTCCACACTGTACCCCCTGAAATTAATTACATTCCACACTGTACCCCCCTGAAATTATATTCCACACTGTACCCCTAAAATGAATTATATTACACACTGTACTCCCTGAAATTATATTCCACACTGTACCCCTAAAATGAATTATATTACACACTGTACTCCCTGAAATTATATTCCACACTGTACTCTCTGAAATGAATTATATTCCACACTGTGCTCCCCAAAATAAACTATGACACACTATGCTCCCAGAAATTTCATTCCACATTGTGGACCCTTAAATTAATCATATTCCACACTGTGTTCTCTGAAATTACCTATATCACACTGTACTCCCAGAAATTATATTTCACATTGTGGCCCATGAAATTAATTATATTATTAGCATTGTTTATTTTAGAGAGCCATTAATTCCAGGGCGCTGTACAAGTCAAGGGGTTTAGGTACATAATATAAGACAAATATAAGAGAAATACAATAACATTAAATAACACACTGATACGGAAGAAGAGAGGACCCTGCCCACAAGAGCTTACAATCTACAATTGTAGGGAAGAGACAGAAGTTGGAGGACAGAGATGTGTGTATTATGGTGGAATGACAGCGGGATTATTGTAGGTTATAGACTCCTCAAGAGATGGGCTCTCAGGTTGGTTTTTAGACTGGTGAAGGTGGAGGAGAGTCTGATGTGTTGGGCAGTGAGATCCAGAGTGTGGGGGAAGCACGGGAGAAGTCTTGGAGACGGTTGTGTGAGGAGGTGATAAGAGGAGAGCAGAGGAGAAGGTCCTGTGAGGAGCGGAGATTGCATGAGGGGAGGTATCTTGAGATTAAGGCAGAGATGCATGGTGGGGGGGCGGGGGTTGTGGAGAGCCTTTTTATGAAAAGAGGAGGTGGATCAGATGGGCAGCAGAGTTGAAGATGGATTGAAATGGAGCAAGAGTACCAGATGGAAGGCCACAGAAAACAGTGTTGCAGTGTTGCAGTAATCCAGGCTTGAGATGATGAAGGCATGAACAAGCAATTTTGTGGAGTCAGTGGAAACGAAGGAGCAGATTCTGGAAATATTTTTCAGATGAAGGCGGCAGGAGGTGGTCAGGGCCTGAATGTGTGGTTTGAAGGACAGGGCAGAGTCAAGGGTTGTAGGGCTTGTAGGGCTGGGGAGAGTGTGGAACCATTGACTGTGATAGATTGGTCAGATGAGAAGGTGGAGGAAGCTGGGAGAAAAATGGAAGAAAAATGATGAACTCCATTTTCTCCATACTGAGTTTGAGAATGCAGGAGTAAAAGAAGTTGGATATGGATGATAGGCACTCTGGGATCCTAGAAAGGAGAGAGCTGACATCTGGGCCAGAGATGTATACTTGAGTGAGAAGAGGGCACCGCACTGAACCTTGAGGGACCCCAACAGAAAGAGGGCAAGGGGAAGAGGTTGAGTGAGAGATGCTGAACGTCCGATCAGAGAGGTAAAAGGAAATCCAAGAAACAGCCAAGTCTTTGATGCCAAAGAGAAGTACTGAGTGATCAACTGTAATAAAAGCCAGACCTGTTCGGTCTGGAAGGAGTAGCAGAGTAATGGAGAAGGCAGAGGACAGATCTAGGAGGAGGAGCACAGAGTAATGGAAAAGGCAGGGGTCATGTCTAGGAGGAGGAGCACAGAGTAATGGAGAAGGCAGAGGACAGGTCTAGAAGGAGGAGCACAGAGTAATGGAGAAGACAGAGGACAGGTCTAGGAGGAGGAGCACAGAGTAATGGAGAAGGCAGAGGACAGGTCTAGAAGGAGGAGCACAGAGTAATGGAGAAGGCAGAGGACAGGTCTAGGAGGAGGAGCACAGAGTAATGGAGAAGGCAGAGGACAAGTCTAGAAGGAGGAGCACAGAGTAGTGGAGAGGGCAGAGGACAGGTCCATCTCTAAGAAGCATACCTCTAGATGGGCCACCTCTAAGACGGATGACTCTAGACGGTCCACCTCTAAGACGGATGCCTCTAGAAAGTCCACCTCAAAGACAGATGCGTCTAGATACTCCATCTCTAAAACTGACGGTCCACCTATAATACGGATGCCTCTAGATGGTCCACTTCTAAAACGGATGCTTCTAGACGGTCCTCCTCTAAGACAGATGCCTCTAGATGGTCCATCTCTAAGAAGGATACTTCTAGATGGGCCACCTCTAAGACGGATGACTCTAGACGGTCCACCTCTAAGACGAATCCCTCTACAAAGTCCACCTCTAAGACAGATGCCTCTAGACTGTTCACCTCTAAGACTGATGCCTCTATACGGACCAATTCTAAGAAGGATGCCTCTAGACGGTCCACTTCTAAGACTGATGACTCTAAACGGTCCATATCTAAGACGGACGCCTCTAGCTGATCCACCTCAAAGACGGATGCCTCTAGATGGTCCACTTCTAAAACGGATGCTTCTAGACGGTCCACCTCTAAGACAGATGCCTCTAGACGGTCCATCTCTAAAAAGCACACCTCTAGCAGGGCCACCTCTAAGACGGATGACTCTAGACGGTCCACCTCTAAGACCAAACCCTCTCTTCAGTCCTCCTCTAAGTAACACGCCCCTAGACTGTTCACCTCTAAGACTGATGCCTCTATACGGACTAATTTTAAGAAGGATGCCTCTAGACGGTCCACCTCTAAGACGGATGCCTCTTGACAGTCCATATCTAAGATGGACGCCTCTAGCTGGTTCACCTCAAAGACGGACGCCTCTAGACGGTCCACCTCTAAATCGGATGCCTCTAGACGGTCCACCTCTACAGCGGATTCCTCTAGATGGTCCACCTCTAAGACAAATGCCTCTAGATCACAGGTGTCAAACTGCAGCCCTCCAGCAGTTGGGAAACTACAACTCCCATCATGCATTTGTATAATCTATAACAGTGGGCATGATGGGAGTTGTAGTTTCGCAACAGCTGGAGGGCCGGCAGTTTAACACTCCTGCTCTAGATAGTCCATCTCTAAAACGGATGCCTCTAGACGGTCCATCTCTATGAGGAATTCCTATAGACAGTCCACCTCTAAGATGGATGCCTCTAGACGGTCCACCTCTAAGACAGATGCCTCTAGACAGTCCACCTCTAAAACTGATGCCTGTAGATGGTCCACCTCTAAGACGGATACCTCTAGATGGTCCACCTCTAAAATGGATGCCTCTAGATAGTCCACCTCTAAAATGGAGGCCTCTAGATGGTCCACCTCTAATACGGATGCCTCAAGACAGTCCGTCATTTAAGAGGGATGCCTCTAGACAGTCCAACTCTAAAACGGATGCCTCTACATGGTCCACCTCTAAAACGGATGCCTCTAGATGGTCCACCTCTAAGAGGGATGCCTCTAGACGGTCCACCTCTAAGACGGATACCTCTAGACGGTCCACCTCTAATAAAGATGCCTCTAGACGGTCCACTTCTAAGACAGATGCCTATACACGATCCACCTCTAAGACGGATGCCTCTATATGGTCCACCTCTAAGAGAGATGCCTCTAGATGATCCAACTCTAAAACGGATGCCTCTAGATGGTCCACTGTTAAAACAGATGCCTCTAGATGGTCTACCTTTAAAACGGATGCCTCTAGACGGTCCACCTCTAAGAAAGATGCCTCTAGATGGTCCACCTCTAAGAGGGATGCCTCTAGATGGTCCATCTCTAAGAGGGACAGTCCACCTCTAAGAGAGTTTAGTCTGGACAGTCCATCTCTAAGATGAATGTATCTAGATGTCCACCTCTAAGACAGATGCCTCTAGAAATCCACTTCTAAGACGGATACCTCTAGACAATCCACCTCTAAGATGGATGCCTCTATAAGGTCCGTCTCTAAGATGGATGCATCTAGATGGTCCAACTCTAAGATTGATGCCTCTAGACCATCCACCTCTAAAACGGGTGCCTCTAGACCGTCCTCCTCTAAAACGGATGCCTCTAGATGGTCCACCTCTAAGACATAACTCTAGACCAACCATCTCTAAACGGATGCCTCTAGATGGTCCAACTCTAAGACAGATGCCTCAAGATGGTACACCTATAAGATGGATGCCTCTAGCCGGTTCATGTCTAAGACAGATACCTCTAGACAGTCCACTTCTAAGAGAGATGCCTCTGGATAGTCCATCTCTAAGACGGATGCCTCTAGATGGTCCACTTCTAAGACGGATGCCTCTAGACCGTCCACCTCTAAAATGGATGCCTCTGGACCATCCACATCTAAGACGTATGCCTCTAGACGGTCCACCTCTAAGACATATGCCTCTAGATCAGGGGTGGGCAATTAATTTTCCCATGGGGCCGCATGAGAAAGTGCGATGCTTTTGGAGGGCCGGACTAATAAAAACATAGGGTGAACGGGGAAAAAATCGTTTTTTGGGGGATTATTTTTGTGGAAACTTACTGGGGATGCATCTATATAACTGCCTTACTCATGGTACACAATAAGGCAGGTATATACAGCTCTCCTCAGTATGGTAGGTATGTAGATGTATGTCCCCTCGGGTTTTTAAAGGGGGTTTTTAGGG
>JAODAL010031768.1:0-47960 GCA_025379985.1 Phyllomedusa bahiana
TGCCCAAAACACTCAGCAAATTTATTTATTTTTTCCCAGAAAAACCCTCTACTTTTACTTTTCCCTTACAATTTAGTTAATTAGAGATTAAAAGATTTTATATAGTTAGGTAAAATTTTAAAGGGACTCTACCCTAAAAAAAGTCAGGGGGGGAGCGGAGGGGGGGCCCCCCCCGGCAAAACACAGACAACTCTATAAAGAATAAAATTTTCACCAAGACTTAGTGAGCATTCCCGCAATAGCTTTTTTATTAAACAGTTTCTATGAAATATTTCCTGGATTTTGGGGCAGCCTGAACCTATAGGATAAAATCTTTTCTAGTAAATTTTCGGGTCCCCCCTTTTTTGAAAAAAAAGGGGTTTTTTTTCCCCAACCCCCAAATCCACCTTTTTTAAAATTTAACCCAGTTTGTATCCCCAATTTCCAAAAATACTTGTTTTTAAAAAACCCACTTTGGCGCAGGCCAGCTTTTTTGATAGTTTCTACATTGCAATTAAATTTGAATCCAGCAATTTTGTATCCCCCACAGGTGAATTGATAGGTCCAAAAAAAACCTTTTTTATCCGAATACATTTCAGATACTTTTTTTTTCCCCTTTGGCGCGGGGCCGCTTTTTTTTATAGATCTCTTTGCATTTTATATTCGAATCCAGCAATTTTGTTTTGATTTGGGGGTTTGGAAATTGCGTGATTTCCCGTTTTTTAATAAGATTTTCCCAAAAACTCTTCCATACCTTCTAAAATTTTTATATTTAAACAGGGGGAAATTCAGGTGGTAAGGGCAAAAGGGGGGGTAGGACTAGGTAGAGGTACGAAAAAGGGTTTTCCTTTCCCGGGCGGCGACAACACCATGCCACGGTCGTCATTCAGGCCCTCGGGCCCTGTCATCGCGGGGTCAGGGCCCTTGAATCCATAACAAACAGGTCCCAATCTTTCTTCAGTGGTTAATGAAACGTAGAACACTTAACATAGCTAGAAATCCCTTATTAGACAACCCATTTATAAAATTTAAAGGGAAAACAAAGAATGGGGGATTCCACCCATTTTTAAAAATGTGTTTTTTAAAAATTTAAAACTAAAAAAAAACTTGCATGTACAAAATAGTTTAAAAAAAACCCTCTGAATTGTCAAGGAGGTACGGGAAAACTTGACCAATGTTTTTTTATTCAGAGGAAGGGGGTATGGGCACGGACAGAGAAAAAAGTACAGAGAAAATTTTCCCTCCACACGTTGAGTAAAAAAAAAAAAGAACCAAGAAAAAAGGGCACCGGGTTAACAGAGCAAAACCACCAGTATTTCCAAGTGAACTAAATTGGCCCGCACTCAACGGGGGGCAAACCGGGTAACCCCAGGACAGGGGAAGTATATGCCCGTAAATTTAAAAGGTGGTTGGGGGGAGGGGGGGGGGGGGGGGTTTAACATTTTAATGGCTTTCTGCGTACAGGCAAAATATTTAATGCCCAGTTCAACAAAATGGTGGTTGAAAGACCCTTTTTCCCGGGCATTTTTTAATCTGTGGGTAAACGGGTTTAATGGTCATTCTGGGGTACAGGACAGATATATCAATTTCCCAGTTCAACTAAAATGGTGGTTAAAGATCCTTTTTCCGGACTTTTTAATCTGGGGTATCGGGTTTGGGGGCCATGCTGTGGCCCGGGGACTATAGTAAATGCCAGTGAAACAAAATGGTATTTTTAAAAGGGCCCTTTTCCCGCACTTTTTAACGGGGGGTCATCAGGTTTGGGGCTCATCTGTGGCCCAGGACATGTATTCAATGTCCTTAAACAAAAATGGGGTTGAAAGCTCCTTTTTCCGGACTTGTAAACTGGGGGTAAAGCGGGTTTTTTTTGGGGCCATGCTGCTTCCAGGACAGGGAATCAATGCCAGTTCAAGTAAATGGTTAAAATCATACTGCCTTCGGCACTTTTTAATTTGTGGGGGATGCAGGTTTTTAAGGGCATGCTGTGGACAAGACAGGGGTATGAAAGTTTTGGTTTTTTTTTCTGTGGCTTTTATAACCTAATGTGTTGCCCCAAAATTGCACTATCCCTTTTTACTGTTTGGATTTTAATTCCAGCTTCTCCACCCTGTTTTTGGGGGTAAAAAAGGGGTTGTTTTCCTCCCATAACTTTTAAAGGTCATCGCTCTAATCGACTGTCACTATCGACTATCTGTCGATGAGGGGCGACTATCCACCACACCCATTATGGCCAACGCAATCGCTCAACACTTAAACAACAAAATAAAGGGCCCTCTAACTAAACATTAAAGAGGGTTTTTTTCTTACAAAGACAAAACTGTAATGAGGGGACAAAAAATAGGCCCTTTTGCAATTGGTTTTTCATTATCTAAATCATTTTTTATACAATATAGCTAATCGTGGTTTTTAGATTAATCACAGCCGAGGTGGGGCCCTGCCCCCTTTGCTTGATTGGCTGCCTGATATTTATTCACCATGTTGGGGCATGTACCCTGGTTGGAACATGCCCCTTTTATGGGGATGCCCCCTGTGCTATAGGGGGTACCCGCACTCTGTGCTTACTTGCTTTGAAATGTGGGGAAAAAGAAAGTGAAACTAGCCTCAGCTTTTTAGTGCTGCCTGTATAATAAAGGTTCTGACTCCTCTTCTCATCTCCGCTCTAAAGGGAAAGGGTCTGGGGAATTACTAAGCCCCAGCTTTTGAATCACCTCCCCCCATATAACCAGCCTTATACACTCTGCTCCCCCTCTACCTCCGCCTGTAACAAGGGGGGAAACAGATGCATTCCACTTTTTTTATCATAGTATAACTGCTTACATCAGTACAGGGGTTCTGGTTAAAGGGCTTGGGAGGGGGGTTACAGCTCGCAAATGAGAACTGCCCTTGAAGGAGCCGCAGAGCTGTAAACTTTCCTCCCTTCCCCCCCCCCCCACCCCCCCCCCCCCCCCCCCCCCCCCCCCCCCCCCCCCCCCCCCCCCCCCCCTACCACCCCCCCCGAATGGATAAAGTCACCATCTTCAGTGAGGGGGGAAAACCCGCCCACTAGAGGAGAACCCCCCTGGATTTTTTTAAGCTGTAAAGACAGAAACAGTTAATCTGTGAAAGCCTGTACTAAAATCCCCTTTTAAAAATTTTTTCACTTACACTGTCTAGCCTACGCTCAGCAGGAAAAAACAATGTTTTAAAACCAGAAACCTTTTGGGCCGGCTCCCCCGCTTGGGAGCTTGTTTTTTTTTTTCCCCTGTGAGAACAATCCCCCCCTAAAACTCCAAACCCTTTCTCAAGGGTCTCCCAGGGTTTTCAATTTAACTTAATTAACTTTAAAATCTGGAGGGAGGAAGGTTGGGTCGTTTTCCCCCGGGGTTTTTAATCGGAAAAACCCCCGGGGGGCTAAATGGGGCCCCTTGATTTTAGTTTTTAAGAAAATACTTTCTACGCATAACAAATACCAGTCGATTCTGTTTAAGAATCCAACGTATTTTGTCGTCTTTTTTTTTGTTCTGTCCATGGTTTTTTCAGAAATCCGGTCCCCCCCAACCCCTGAAATGCACATCTTCCCCAGAAAAAGGGGAAGATTGAGCATGTTCTAAGTTTTTTGAGGGGAAAAAACGTCTGGCTGAAAATCTGTTCAGTTTTATACGAACAATTTCTATTTAAAGTCAATTGGAGGTTAACATTGGTTTTCGGGGTTTTCAAATCCAAAAAAAATAGAAAACCATTAAAACCCCTGTGTACTGGGCTCTGATGGTTTGTTCACACGGCATTTTTGGATTCAATTTCAGATCTGTTTTGGATCTGAAAATCGCATCCAAAAACGCAGCAGTGATTGGATCCTAAACGGATCTAACACATTTACAACATGCAGCTGCGTGTTTGGATGTGTGTTGGATGCAGCAGGATTGCACCCTATAGTTTTAAATAGGGCTCCTGCTGCGTCTTTCAGACCAGGAATTGCCATATCAATTCTTGAAACGGATTCGGAAGACGGATCCGAAAGACGCTATGAGACACGCATCGACGATCACTCGTGTGAATGCCGATTCGTGTTTCATATTAAAAGCAATGTAAATCACATTGCCATTTATTAGATTCGTGTTTAGGTCCGTTTGGGGTTCCAAAAGAGGGATCCAAGCACGTATCTAAAAGCGCATGTTCACACGGACTCAACACGCCGTGTGAAAATACCCTAACAGTGATCTACAGATCGCTGAGTCAAATCCCCTATGGACAAGTGTAAATAATGTTAAAATAAAGAAAGTAAAAAAAAGTAAAACACAAACAAAAAAATAAAGTAAAAACACACATACTGCTCTTTCCCCATTACAAACAACAATCACCCCAAAAAAGATTAAAAAAATAAAAAAGTACACATATTTGATATCGCTGCATGCATAACGACCTAGCCTATAAAGCTGACATATTATTTAATGTGCACAATGAACGCCATAAAAAACTAATAACAAACAATGGAAAAGTTGCGATTTTTGTTCATCCGACAACACATACAATGGAGTAAAAACAATCAAAAACTCATACAAACCCCTTAGTGGTAACAATGAAAACATCTGTTCATCCTGCAAAAAAGGCCCTTACACAGCTTCGTATAATAATCAGAAGATAGCGATGCATAACTATTGATTTACATAATAAAAACACTTTTTTAAGGTGCTAAAACATAAAAAAATATATAAATTGGATATCGCCATAATCCTATCGACACACGGAGTAAAACGAACATGTCATTTATACTGCATGGTGGGTGCTGTAAAAAAGAAAAACACTACCAAAAGTGCTGTATTTTCTTCATCCTGACTCCCAAAAAACAGATTAAAAAAACAAAAAGTCAAACATCAACTGAGCCAACAAAAAACAAGCTTGAGCAGAGAAAAAAAAAATGAATGGTACATAGACTTTAGTGATGAAAAAATATGGTTTCTGTTTTATTTAAAAGTGATTTTGTTGTGAAAAACAGTAAAACATAAAAAAAGTAAATTTGGTATCACTGTAATCATATCAACCTGCAGAGTAAATTAAACATGTCATTCATACCACTGTAACCACATACTGTGGCCACTGTAACAAATTAAAAAAAAAAAAAACACTACCAGGATTGCTGTATGGTGTTCATTCCGCCTCCCAGAAACCTTGATAAAATGCGATCAAACTGTCATCAGAACCACGTAATGGTACCAATGAAAACTTCTACTCATCCCTCAAATAACAAGCCCTTATACAACTCTGATTAATGAAAAATAAAAAAAAAGTTATGGCTGTCAGAATAGGATGACATAAAAAACGCTATTTATTTTAAATGCATTTCTAGAGTGCTCATATAGTAAAGTAAAAAAAAATATAAAATTTATATGTAATTCTACCGAGCTGTAAAGTAAAATTATTATGTCAATTAAACTGCATCGCGAATGCTGTAAAAATGAAATCTGAAAAACAATGGAGGAAGTTTTCTTTTTTTCCCCATTTTCATGGCGTAATGCTAAAAAAGGTCTGTTTTATGCCCTGCCATGCACCCAAATAACACTCTACACTCATACATAGGATATTGCCAAACGTGGAAGAAATTGTGTATTACATTTTTTGCTTTGTTCCAGGATTCCTTATGAAAATGAAACATTTTCAGCTAAAACTATTTATTTTTTATTTTCACAGCCTTATGTAAAAAAACAGCTGTAAAACACTTGTGGTGTCAATATTCTCACTACATCCCTGGATATATTACTTAAGGGGTGTAGTTTCCCAAATGAGGTGTTTTAGGGGTTTCTGCAAACCTGTAATCGTGCCTAAAAAATATCCTAATGAAACTGAAACCCCCAAAATCCGGTAGTTGTATCTCCTACTCTGGGGCTTGTAGTTGAGTCAAATAGAATGCTAGGGCCACATATGGGATAGCTTTTAAAAAATGGCAGAATCAGGGGAATCAATATTGTGTTGCAATTTCATGCTACCATCTACTGTGCTCCAGTAAATAATGGATACAAATTGGAAATCTGCAAACAAAGTGAAATTTTGAAATTTATTTTGCTTTAATTTCTATGAAATGCCCTAAATGGTTAACAAACTTCCTAAACTCTGTTTTGAATACTTTAAGGGGTGCAGGTTGTTTTAGATGCAGTCCTTTATTGAGTATCTCACATACAAGGGTATCTAGCCCCCAAAGCCACATCAGAACTGGACTGGTCCCTAAAAAATCTGTGTTTGAAATTTTCTTGAAAATGTTAACAATTTAAAATGATTCCCATGTACAGTAGGCATATGGAAGATGCTAGTTATACATTATATGGTGTGATTTAACTATCTGTTACAGAAATGTTTGAACTTTAAAAATGGCACATTTTTCACACTCTTCACAACATTTTGATATTTTTCACAAATAAGCAAGGATTGTAAGGAGCAACATTTAGAACTAGCTTAAAGCACAATGTGTTAGAAAGAAAACAGTGTCTAAATCACATGGATAAGTAAAAGTATCAAAAAGCTATTCCCACATAAAGTTACACATGTCACATTGGAAAAATAGGCCTCCGTCTTTTAGTCCAAAAATGGCTGTGTCTTAAATATCCTAATAACTAGTGTTGAGCCATTTTTATCGACAAAGTTGAATCGGCAAGGTTTTTATGGTGATCGAAATTTCCAGATCATGCGATAATTAAGGTTAAAATCTGAGCATCATCTATTAAGATCGCGCCTTTTTCGGCGCTTCCTGTAATTTTGGAGGCCAGCAAACCAGATTACAGAATAGAGCAGGGTGAGATGTGTGTGCGACGTCATGACTGGGATGTGTATGGTTGCGATTGGCTGGAAAAATCACATGACCTCGTTTTACATAGAACAGCGTTTCCTGTTTCAGCCTCAGTGTCTCTCAGCGTCTCATAGGGATAGGACCTGCGCTCTGCCTGTGGCCAAACAGCTCAGCGAAATTAGTCTATTTCTGCACAGAGAAACCTTTACTATTAGCTGTGATCCTTCCAATTTAGTTAGATTAGAGATTTGAAGATTTTATGTAGTTAGCTAGAGAATTTTAAAGCAGCATCTACCGCTGTAAATTCACGGGGGGGGTCGCAGGGGGGGGGGCCCCGCGGGTGAACACAGACAAGCTCTATCTATAAAGAACACTGGATAAAGTTCACCAAGACTTAGTGTAGACATTGTAGTGGAATATCTTTATTATTAACAGTTTGCTATTGAAATATTTCCTGGATATTGGGCAGCCTGGACTTTTATTGGATACACATCATTTCTAGTAACTGCAGGTCTCTTTGTTAGGTGCAAAACTCCACTTTTATTATCAGTATACATTTCAGATATGTGTTCATTTTAATTTAACCCATTACACCTGTGACTGTTGATATATCCACCTTGCAGTTAAATTACAATCCAGCAATCTTGTAGTCAGCACAGGTTGTTTGTTGCCAAAAATACCGTGTATCATACGAAAACATAACAGTTACGTGTTTTTTGACTTTTGCGCACCCAGCATTGTTCATTGACGCAGCATCCACGTAAATCTTAAAACAGCAATTCTATATTCACCACAGGTGAATTGAAAGGTGCAAAAAATACTGTGTATCATACGAAAACATAACAGTTACGTGTTTTTTGACTTTTGCACACCCAGCATTGTTCATTGACGCAGCATCCACGTAAATCTTAAAACAGCAATTCTATATTCACCACAGGTGAATTGAAAGGTGCAAAAAATACCGTTTATTATACCAAAACATAACAGTTACGTGTTTTTTGACTTTTGCACACCCAGCATTGTTCATTGACGCAGCATCCACGTAAATCTTAAAACAGCAATTCTATAGTCACCACAGGTGAATTGAAAGGTGCAAATAATACCGTGTATTATACGAAAACATAACAGATACGTGTTTTTTGACTTTTGCGCACCCAGCTTTGTTCATTGACGCAGCTTCCACGTAAATCTTAAAACAGCAATTCTATAGTCACCACAGGTGAATTGAAAGGTGCAAAAAATACCGTGTATTATACGAAAACATAACAGATACAGACATAACAGACTCCTTTTCCCGGCACTTTTTAATCTGGGGGTCAGACAGGTTTAATGGTCATACTGCGGTCCAGGACAGGTATAGTCAATGTCCAGTGAAACTAAAATGGTGGTTGAAAGACTCCTTTTTGCGGCACTTTTTAAATGTGGGGGTCATGCAGGTTTGGGGCTCATGCTGCGTTCCAGGACAGGGATATTCAATGTTCAGTTCAAGTAACATGATGGTTCAAATCATACTGCCTTCTGGCACTTTTTAATTTGTGGGTGATGCAGGTTTAAGGGTCAGGCTGTGGTACAAGACAGGGATAGTGAATGGTCTGTGACTTTTTTTTCTGTGACTTTTATAACCTAAGTGTGTTGCCTAAGATGTAGCACGTATCCATTTGACTGTTGTGGATGTTAATTCAGCTTCTCCAGCCTTGTTTGGGTGTAATAATGAAGGTGTTGTTGCTCTCCCATAGACTTTAATGGTAATCGCTCATAATCGATGCTCACTATCGAAAAACCTTATCGATAGCGGCCGACTATCGACTATCGCTCGATCTCGATAGCCAACGCAATCGCTCAACACTACTAATAACTTTTAAATTTCCTTTAAAAAGTTATAATAAACCCATATTAGATGAATGCAAACAACATGTCTAATTTGGAGACTATTTATGAATGGTTTCTAATTAAAGATAACCAATATGGATTAATTTTAATTTATTTTAAGGTACTCTGAAGGGCAAACGCATGGGCTGCTGACAGTGGTAAATGGCCCTAAAGACCTTTTGGGTAGTTACTGATCTGTTTAACCCTGTCATCCATTGTTGCCAATACAAATGAGAATTTTATGCTGGAAAATGTTATAAAAGTACTTTATAAGTAGTCTTTTATTCAGATTTTAATATCTCCACCTCAACCCAGTCTTTGACCACAGTAAGGTGTGTCTCACTTCTTCAGTAGCTACACAACAGAAAAAATAGCTAATTTCTTGAACTTATCCTTACCTATCCTTGTGACTTTCATGTGCACATTCATACAGTAAAGGGGAGTCTGCAGCACCAATGCTAAACCTCATAACATTCCATCAGAGCATTGGGCATCTCCGCACAATCTAAAAAGGTGATAATGGAATATACTGTATGTAACACACATTCAAAGCTCTTCCACCCTATGTTGCACTCTTCATTTTTAGTGGTATGCTTATTTGCTCAGTTGATATGAGTTAGGTGTCAGCGCTCCTCAACCTACGCATGAATGTTATCCAAATGGGACTACTTTTTTAGAAATACTACATATTAACTACCTTAATCAAAAGTAACTACATAAGTCTTCATTTGAGGCCATAGAGCAAGCTCTATGAACAGATAATTAAATACCAAACATCCTTGGAAAACAACTCAAGACTCATTGTTTCTATCTTAAATTGGTTCTCTGGCTTACAGAATCCATTAAAAAGAAAAAAAAAAACCTTCTAGGACATTGTTAGTTAATAGGAGGATGACTTCTATTGGAGATTTCCATCAGTTAGCAATAGTAGAGAATGGCTACAAAGAGAGTATGTGTCTCTGGGGGAATTAAAAATACAGCCCAACGGATTTAATGAGGAATTTGTAATGCTTAATTTCTCTAGCAATAACAACTGATCACTTGGACTTTCAGCAGTAGGAAAATATTCAGGGGACTCTTCTAACAAAAAGAGGATTGCCAAAAGTGGATAAAGCTTTAAGGGTGGTTTCACACACATATTGTTTAGAAAAAATGCAATAGTTTTTTTTATCAACTTCTTTTAACCAAAGCTAGGAGTATATTCACAGGAATTGGATTTCTAAACAGGATGTATTCCTCTTCCTGCTGGATCTGCTTCTAGGTTTTGCTAAAAAAAAAGAGGTATAGGTAGCTCATACTGTAATGATGTGCAGGGACTATGTTTAATTAATTATATATGTAGTTGGACATTAGTAATGTGAAATACTGATTTCCTTTTTTTCTTTAGATTCAAACATTAGTATATGTTATAGCCTGTTGTATTTCTAAATGCAAAATAGCCAGCATTTTTGGTGGTGAATATAACACGTGAGGATATGAGATAAAGTCTTTAGAATTACAGAGCATAAGAAATGTATTGCTCTTTTAACTGAACCATTTAAAACTAAGAAAAAAATCAAACCTTAATGTGGATAGATGTTTTAAATATATTTCAACTTAATGAGGCTATATGTATACATTCATTAAGGTAATTAGATATACAGTAATATAGATATATACAAACAAACATATGTGATTCTTAACAGTTAATCGAAAATTATATAAATCAAAATACTGTAGTAAAATATTTACTGTTCTTAAACAATGTTTAATAAATTGTTATAATCCTTCCACTTCCTGATCATTTCTAAAAACAGTGTTTTATATTAAGATTCATTTGTTGTAATTGTTTGTGCATTTTAAAAAAAAAATCCTCAATTACTAAATAATGATATGACATTTCATTTTTATAATGAAAATTCATCAAGTTTAATATTAATTAGTAATCACTAACCATGGAAATAACAATGTGCAGAAATCAGTGCTAATAATTAAATGAAACATGGCCTTTCTTATAGAAAAAATATAACCAATGAGATGTCAAAAAAATTACAACTTATTTAGCTACTGTTTCTATTTACTAAGTAACTGAAAATAACCTACCTTATTTCTTGACTTTATTATTTACTTGGTTTAGTAAATAATTGTATTTCCCAAAATATATAAATTCTGAAGAATCTTTACTTTTGCAATGGGCTTTTTTCTGTTATTCCTACTAGAAATGTATTAATAAATTGACAACTGGGTCTTACCAGTTGAGGGTATGTCAGTACACGGTGTGGCACTGTCCAATTAGTGTTGATGGGTACAGGATTGTTCAGTGGTAACGCACAGTTGTCAAACAGTGTTGATCGAACTGTTCAAGAAATGTTAAGTTCGAGTCGAACTTCACGATTTTTTAGAACAAAAGCCAAACCGAACAATTTACTGTTCGTTCGAGTAAATGTTTGCATTCTACATCACGTTTGACACGCTATTTTAATAGTTTTTAGGCACATTAAATCAGTGAAAAGTGCACTTGAAAGTACGATCGTCTCTGGCATCAGGTATACCTTGCATAGTAAACTTTTTAGGCACATTGCGCAAATCATGGCACATGACAAATCATTGGTAGTGTATGTAATGCACCAATTGAGGTGTGTTGTGCACGGAGGCGCATAATATATCATTACTAGTTTATGTTATGCACCTCGATAGGCACATTACTTAAACTAGTAATGATGATATGTTATGCGCCTCCATGTGCAATGCGCCTCGATATGCACATTAATACACTTTCCAATGATTTTGCTGTGTTATGAAGGCGCACAACTTATCATTTTTAGGAGCATTTCAATGTGTCGTACCCGGCGTATAATGCGCCTAGTGTTGGAGCACTGTTATGGATGGTAATTACAGCTTCTCCTCACCTGTATAAGTCTAAAAATTAACCTGAACATCTTCTCCTATTGACTTTAATGGGGTTCAAAGTTCGAGTTTGACTCAAACTTTGAACCCAACTTCCCAAGGTTCGCGGTTCGACTCGAACTCGAAATTTTTAGGGTTCGATCATCTCTATTGTCAAATTATCCAGAAATATTGATAGAAATAACACAATGCAGAATTCAAATAGAAGATGTTACTGTATTGTTATTTCATAGGGGATGCAAGTATTTACTCAAACAGCCTGTTGAAGAAAATGACAAAAATCCCATTTTTTGGAAAAATTCATCAGAAAACCCAAAATTTGGAAATTTTAAAAAATAGTATATCCCCGGACGTCATTTAGCATAAACCTTTGGATAGTCCAAAATAGTAATTAAGTAAAGTTTGCATTGAGTTGCTGTTTACCAGAGAGGGAAGGGGAAACGAATCGGAGGGAAAAATTTCATAATTTCCCCTTGACCCCTTATTTGATTTTTTCAGCTTTGTTAAAAATGAAAAAAATTGATAGCACAAAAACATTGACATTGCTCTGATAATTAACGGATGGAGCTCACATAGAAAGCTTACACACACTGATGCATGAGCACTTTACTAATTGATGGACGCTTTAATCTGCAACCCCTTAGTTAAAAAATTCTTTAAAGTCAACAAACCTGATTTGTTGTTAAAGGGGGTTTTTCCCGAACCAGAATTTCCAAAGGGTGATTGTTTCAAAAACCCACATGTGTCTTTTTATGAGTGCCCCCGGGTTTTTTTTTCAAACTCCTTTTTAAAGGGGGATTTCACAAATCTTTTGGACCCCTCCGTTGCTTTAGGTACAGCTAAAATATCCCCGGGTTTTGTTATCAAAAACGCTTTTTTGTGTAAAATATTTTACATTTTTTTGTGGGTTGTGAATGTATTTACTCTTTCATACAATTTTTTAAAAATTTTAAAAATTTTTTGGATTAAAAATTTTTAGGGCTTTTAAACCCCAAAATAATTTTATGCCGGTGAAAAGAATTGTTAAAAAATTTCCCTTTAGGTGTCAAAAATTTTAAAATTTACAAAGATTTTCAATTGTTTTAAATTTGCTTTCATGTTATAGAAATTAAAAAAAAAAACACCTTTCCTTTTTTCAAAAAACCAAATAAAATGTCCTAGGAAACCCTAATTGTTTGTTTTGATTTGACAATTCTGTTTGGGGAATTTTTTTTCCCAAAACTTTTGTGAACAAACCAATCTCAAACATACCCCTTACTAACACATGGTACTTTAATGTATGGTACGTTCTTTAATGTACTTTAATGTATTAGGTTCTAGCAGCGGAGGGTTACAAACCCCCATTTATAAAGAAAAAATTTTGGGAAATTGCTCTGGGAAATTTTTTAAAAATCTTTTTGGGGTGAAAAAAGATCATGAAAAACATGTAAAAATCTCTTCCAGGGTGGTATGTAATACATTACATGAAAAGGGTACAATTTTTGGGGTTTCCCCCTTTAAAGTTATCATTACAAATTAATACTGAGATTTTTTTTAAATAGGGGCTTAAAAAACAACAAAAAAAAAAAAAAAAAAAAATTTCTTTGTACACACAAATTTGCCCTTTGATACATCTACAATATTTGGTTGAATTTAAAGCAAAGTTGTATGGTAAAATTTGAAAAGGGGAGATATCTTGACCAAAAAGCATGCTGTTTTACCCAAGGTCAATTTTCAAAAACCCACTGTTTTTACAGTATTTGCAGTCGTAAAAAGATGGGCCGATAAAGGGGTTAAAGAAACAAGCTTGAAAAATAAAAGTTTTAACAGCAACTGCTACTTATTATTAAAGTCCAAAGTGTAGTCTGAACATAGTGTGCAAGCATAGCATTCCATACATTGCCATATGCCATTTAATCCCTTAACCCCTACAATTTAACCAACATTTGACATACCCGTACTTCATAGGTGGGAAGAGGTTCCCAGAAATTGACATATGGGTACATCATGAGGATGGAGGATGGAGCATGGAACCAGCTGTAAATTACAGCTGTCCTTAAGCTCTGGGTTTGGGTAGAAGCTGCCACGGTGAGAGAAATTAGTCCGATGTGCAGCCTCTCCCAACCCCCTGAGCTTCATAGACGGGCTAAACCTGTGGGCAAACTTGGGGGAGGGAGCTGTAGTTAACGAAAAGTAGGGAGAAACTGAAAATTCCAATTATCTCCCATACTCAGCTCAATTTTATTGGATGCTGTATTCTGAGATGCTATGGTGTATAACTAGTATTGAGCGATTATTATCGACAAAGTTGAAATCGGCACAATTTTTCTGTTGATCAAAATTTTTAGATCATGCGATAATTTAGGTTAAAATTGTGCTCACATTAATATGCCATTTTCGGCGCTTCCTGTCATTTTGGCGGCCAGAAAATCATTACGAATAGGCAGGGTGAATGTGTGTGCGATTTAGACTGGGATGTGTATGGTTGCGATTTGGGTGGAAAAAATTTACATGACCTGTTTTTTCATAGAACAGCCCCTTCCCGTTCATGATCAGTGTCTCTCAGCGTCTCATAGCAGTAGGACGTGCCACTGCCTGGTGTCCAAACACTCAGCGAATTATTCTGATTTCTTCACAAGAGAAAGCTCTACGGTTAGCTGTGTATTCCATAACAACTTAGTAGATCAGAGATTGGAAGATTTTATGTAGTAAAGAAGAGAATTTTAAAGACAACTTACCTGCTATAAAGTCACAGGGGGAAATAAATCGGGGTGGGGGGGGCGCGGGCGAACACAGACAACTCTATAAAGAATATGGATAATAGTCACCAAGACCCTTAGTGGGGGGGGGGGGGGGGGGTTTAAGACATTGCACTGCAATAGAGCTTTATTATTAACAGTTTTCTATGAAATATTTCCTGGATATTGGCAAGCCTGAACTTATATTAGGATTACACATCTTTCTCTAGGTACAGGTCTCCTTGTTTAGGTGCAAAACTCCACTTTATTATCAGTATACATTTCAGAGAGGTGTTCTTTTCATATTGCCCATTCCAGCTTTGTGAGTATATCCACCTTGCAGTTTAAATTAGAATCCAGCAATTTTGAAGACAGCGACAGGTTGATAGGTGCCAAAATACCTTCATTACCCGAATACCTTTCAAAAGATACGTGTTTTTTCACTTTGGCGCAGTACAGCTTTGTTCATTGAACACTTGCACTTAAATGTGGAATACAGCAATTTGTAGTCACCACAGGTGAATTTGACAGGTGCCAAAAAATAACCTTTTATTATCCAAATACATTTCAGATACTGTTTTTTTCACTTTGGCGCACTAAGCTTTGCAGTTAAAATGTGGAATCCATCAAATTTGTAGTCAACCACAGTAATTGAAAGGTGCCAAAATACCTTTATAATCCGAATACATTTCAGAAACGTGTTTTTATCACTTTGCGCAGGCCACTTTGTTGATAGATCTACTTTGCAGTTAAATGTGAATACAGCAAGTTATGTAGTCACCACAGTAATTGAAAGGTCCAAAAATACCTTTTATTATCTGAATACAAATTTTTTCAGATACGTGTTTTTCACTTGGCGCAGGCCAGCTTTGTTTGAATAGATCTACTTTGGCAGATAAATGTGAATACAAGCAATTTTTGTACTCACCACAGGTGAATTTAAAGGTGCCTAAAATACCTTTTATTATCTGAATACATTACAGATACGTGTTTTCACTTTGGCGCAGCCATCTTTGTTGATAGAGCTACTTTGCATTTAAATTGAATACAGCAATTTTGTAGTCACCACAAGGTGAATTGAAAGTGCCAAAAATTACCTTTTATTTATCTGAATACATCAGATACGTGTTTTCACTGCGCAGGCCAGCTTTGTTGATTAGAGCTACTTTGGCAGTTAAATTTGAATACCAGCAATTTTTATATGTCCAGCCACAGGTGAATTGATAGGTGCAAAAAATACCTTTTATTATCAGAATACATTACAGATACGTGTTTTTTCACTTTGGCGCAGTACAGCTTTGTTCATTGAGGCACCACAGGTGAATTGATAGGTGCCAAAAAATACCTTTTATTATCCGAATAATACAGTTAAATGTGAATACAGCAATTCTGTCGTCACCACAGGTGAATTGAAAGTGCAAAAGGATACCTTTAATATCCAGTAAACAATTCAACAGGTGTTTTTTACTTTGGTCAGTCAAGCCTTTGTTGATAGATCTCCTTTGCAGTTAAATTTGAATCCATCAATTTTGTTTTGATTTGAGGATTTGGAGAATAGCTGAAGGTGCTCCTTCCAGTGCTGGCGACAACACCCGCAAGCGGATCGTCAGTTGCAGGACCGTCAGTGCTGTCTTCGCTGGGTCATGGCCCTGTGAATGCTCAGTATGAAAGTGCGGTCGGTGGGGCCAATTTGTCAGTAACACTGCATAGCTCCCCTCTGCACATCTGCTACTGCGCATAGCCTGAGCATGTACCTACCGCCTCAGAGTCACATCCTCATCATGCGCACTACAACCTGTCGCTCATCTGCCACATCATCACCTCTAGCCCAACTGAAACCTTACCCATACATCCTCACTCGCAGATGTACCCTCCTCAGCTTGTGGTCCATATCCTGTCCCCCCCATACATCTCTGCGCACACACAATCTCCTGAATACCTCCCTCATGTCAAACGCTCTACCAATACACATAAATCAAATCACACCATAAATCTCTACCCCTAATAACTCCATGATCAATACATACACCTCATAGTAATCTCATCACTAATACCATCTACTCCCTGACATACATCTTCCTCCCTGTTCCTCTCTGTAATCCAACACACATCGCCGATTGCAACTGCCTACCAACACAACATGACTGTGCGTTCGCTAGACTTACAGCACCAGAGTAGCCTCGCTCTAACATCAGCATCATCATGCCCTAGATCTACCTGATACCTGCCCCTTCATGATACTATGCGGCACATACCAGGTAAGCGCTCTTCTCTCCGCCTTCTGCTAGTCAGCGCACCTAGACACTACTCGCGAGATGACACATCTCAGTACACTCGAGAAGGAACGGTCAATCCGGGGGCAGAATAATCACACACACGCGTGGCAACGCCTTGCATCCCTCTTGCGGTGGGTGGACACAACATAATTCTATCTATCAACACAGAACATAGCTCTAGGGGAAGGAAGTGAGGGACGCTGTTGGGGGTAGGTGGGGAGATCATACACACACACACACACACACAGATAACAGGGATGTGTGTGTTATGAAGAAGGTGGAGTGGGGGATAAGCTTGATTATATGACATATATACATAAGGGGGGGAGGGGGGGGGGGAGGAGGGGGAGGGGGGTGGGTGTGTGAGGCAGACACACGGGTCATGTTGGAGAATGAAAACAAAACAGAAGCAGTTTTTAAGGCGCACTAGAAGGACATAGACACACACAATTGAGTAGAGATCAGGCTGATGTATGACAGGCAGGGAAAATCAGCATGAGTTTAAGGAGACAATGTATGATGTACTAGTAAAGAATTTTGTATAAGAAAAGTAGTAATAGGAGTGGTTTAAGATGGGGGAGGGGGGTGGGTAGGTAGTGAGACTCATAGAACATGACTAGGATTAAAAGAGAGGGGGTGTGCGGGGTGTCTCTTGAGATTTGGATGTAGAACTGAAGATAGTGACATAGAGCACACGGTGGACAAAGTTATAGGAATATATTGAGGATAGAAGGTGGATAACAAAATGGGATGTGAAAAGATAAATAATAATGGTTGAAATTGAATGTTAAGGAAAAAAATTTATATAGTAAAGTAGAATAAGGTTTTAGAAAAGATGGTAGAGAATTAAATGTTAAGGGAAAAAAATGTATGAGATGAAAAGTGTTATAAGTGTAATGAAGATGGTTGGGATAATGAATGTTAAGAAAAAGTGTATGAGAGTAAAGTTTGAGAAGGTGTATAAAGATTTATGAGAATTACTTTAAGTTAAGAAATGTCTATTATCAGATGATTGTAAGGTTGGTAAGATGGATGGTTTGAAATTGGTGTTAAGGGAAAGAAATAGTTAGATGAAATTAGATAATGTTAACTAAATATTGGAGTAGAATGAATTTTAACAAAAATTATATTAGATAAAATTTTACTAATGAAAATCCTCTCTTGTATATAAATACATAACCTGTAACCCATTTAAGAGCTAACCTAATCTTCTGATACCTACATCTTGTATCACGTCAATAAATAATATACCCCATTAAATCTACCATAATCTACTGAAACATAACTAATGTAATCTCCATCAATAACATGCCTTAAGCACATCGTACCGGCTTCTAGAAGTGTTACTTAATATTAAATAAACATGGATATATGGGATTGTGTTACGGTAGAACAGTGAATAGTGGTTAATGCACACACACCAAACATAATCTATAGGATTGAGAGTAAGTGGATCTATAGTGTTTCAGGCATGAGGTGGGTAGTATAGCGATGGCGACAATTGTATGAGAGGGAATTAAACAACATTTTGACGAGAAGTAAACAGGAAAGATGAGAGGAGATAAGGCGATTAGAATAGGACTAGTGGGTGTAATGAAACAGATGGACGTTAGAGATATGAAGAGATTAAGGAAAAAATCGATTGAGAGTGCGAGATTGAGCAACGTGACTACGAATACATAGATAATGCAGGAGAGCGTAGTATGAGAACATGGACAGGGAGGCAAGTTTGGCACGTTGGACAGTGTGTCTTGATACTCTAAGAGGTGTTTCTAGGTCTAGAAGAATGTATGGTCACGGGTTTCATTGGGAGACAATTGTGGAATGGGTCCGGGACAGTATCATAGGCTCGAAGGTATAGCACTGGAGTGTAGGGTCAAACATGGTTACGACAGTCTGGACACACACAAACACACACACACACGGGACACAACAGATTGGAATAGAGACACACATGACACACGTAGAAGCGTGTGGAGAGGAATCAAACGGGAGGGATCATCATGAATGGGATGGAGGGACAGGGGACGTCACACAGCGCAGGAGGATGAGCACAGTTGTTAGGGGGTAAAAGACAGGTGACGGGATGGAGCAAGGAGTATGGTGGATATAGGGGGGGGTGAGAGGGGGTGTTGTGGGGGGGTTTAGAGATGTCTTTATCGTAGCTGGTTAAGTTTATTAAATTTGAATTTTGAAGGTTGGGAGGATGGGAATGAGGGGGGAAGGGGTTTTGGGGAAGGGAAGGAGGGGGGTATATGTGAGGGGAAGAATAGAATTGGGAAAGTGAGGAAAAATATTAATGAAAAGATGATAGTTTTGGTGATAGCGCGTTTGTCTGCATCTGTGGCCTGATAAAGTCCATCTGACCAACCGACATCATGGACTAGTAAGCAACGGCCAAGGCCGCTATATCTCTGTGACAGCTCACTGGGTGAGCTGGTGGATGTCTCTGTGGGTGACAGTGGCTCTCAGGCTCGGCGCACGCTCTGCGCGCGCGCTCGCGCGTGCGAGGGGTGGATCCGGTCTGTCACATAGCGAAATTAAGTGTGCCTCATTTTCCTACGCTCTCAGGAACAAGTCATATTCTATAGAGAGTGACATCTGCAGGGACACACATAGGTCGCAAGAGAAAAAAAACAGGCCGTGTTGAATTTATCCTCACGATATGTGAGGGGAGGGGGGTGGGGTGGGGGGGGGGGGGCGCGAGGGCGGGGGGGGAGGCTCAAGGACCAGGAGGCTGGTGACGGGCTTCCACTTGGGGCCAGCAACAGAGGACCGAGAGGGGATGCTGGTGGCCAAGAACCTTGTGCCAGGCAGGTGTTGGGGGTGGTGACGTGGGGATCTGAGACGGGCGAAATCTGGTGGCCGCCCTTAAGGTTGGTAGGCTGAGCATATCCTTGCCTGGCACATGTTCCAGAACCTTGTCGTCCAGAAATTCTAAAGAGCTACCCGGGTCTGACTGCCTTTGAGGAAGGCTCGAAGTCTAGTTCCAGTTCCGCCGTTCGCACCCTGCCTTCGTTCCAGCGCCCTGGCTCGCGTAGCAGCGTCAGCTCGGCCTCCCTGTCAACCGTCTCATTGAGTTGACATGGCAACACGCAGGAATTCCACCCTCCACATGCTCCAGCGATTGTGGCATCAGCGTAATGCCATTACGCAGTACGAGTGACAAGCAAGCGGTGCGGACCTCGGGTGTTGAGCCCACCGAGAGTGGAGGCAGTTTGAAAGAGCTCTGCACCATCCTGCCTTTTTGAAGAAGCCACCAAAATGGTCATGCGGACGATGCCTTGTCAGCAAGAGCAATTTGTTGATTTAGTTCTGGAGACTATCGTTGGACACTCTGAAACAACAGGTCCCACCCGCGATGGAGAGGAGACGGATCAACAGATGCGGACACGGAGCCTTTTCTCTCCTGTCGAAATACCACAAGGCCCGAAAGTTTCTCAATTTTTATCCGGTCCTTCATTAGGCAGTGGTTCGGTCTTAGGGCTAGTGCAAGGCATCGCATAAGCTCCTCAGGGTGCATCCATCTCAAGCAAGTCAGGGCTGTGTTTGAAGCTGTGCCGGAGGAAGCGGAAGGAGGAGTAAGGAGGAGTTATTCAGACACCGACGTTAACCTACGTCCCTGCTTGGAACGAGGTTGGCGCGAATTGAGCGGAGGAGGAAGATGTATGAAATCAGTTTTGTCTAGAGCCACCTCGACCCAGAGGCTTGGGAAATCAAGGCACCATCTCTCCACATAGTGCTTGGATGCTCCATTTCTTCCTCCAACATGATCCTCGCATAAGCCATCAAAATGAACAACAGGTTACTGGGTGCCACCCTCCTGAATCCCCGGTACAAAACAAAACTCAGCACTTTCCTTCCACCCACCCAAATAGAGGAGTATAATGCAGGAAATGGAGACTTGCTGATTGATCAACTGGAGACATCTGTGCGTCTGCTTCACGTTCCCCAAATGTCACGGTTGAACAACATCATCGACGTGACAGCAGTAGATGCCAAGTAGCCGTAGCGGCTGCAAGCAGCATGCAAATGTGGCAGAAGCCAAATGGGTGACCTCTGGCAATCTTTATTTACCACCTCACAACGCATGCAATGCCAGGGCACACATCCAACAACAGAGGACCAGCTTTAAGATCATGGTGCACGACTATCTGCGTCTCAACACCGATGTTTTTTGGAGTTGTTCCGAACCAATAGACTTCCTGGGTATCCAAAAATGGACGGAATGGCCCGAGCTCTCTCACCACGCCATAAGGTGTTGTCCTGCCAGCAGCCAGGGGGGGGGTTCATATCTGAGCGGACTTCAGCACAGTTGGAGGAAGTCATTGACAGACAAACACATCCTGCTTTCCATAGGGACAGATAATGTGGATCGTTTTGACTTTCATCAAGATGAATCAGGCACGGATCTCTTGATGATGTTGTGGCCCCAATTGGCCGAGGTCACCGATTAAGTTGCCGGTCTACTTCACCTTCTCTTCAAACAAATGGTCCTCTTGAAACTTTTTTTTAAAATATCATTATCTTCCTGCAATTTTTTATTCTCCTATTCTCCCAAACATTTTCATTTTGCTGGTTTTGCTGTGAGGAGACTGTAAAAAGACACCAAGGTTTCATGACAACACCGTATTCCACTTACTCACTTTTATCCTTTAGAAGTTTTTCGCAATTGTCAGTGGTTTTGAGGTCATGTGCTGTGAGAACACAATAATTTATGGTCCTATTGGAACAAAAATGTGGCTTCTAAGTGGCATTTCTCCACATCAATTTTTAATAGTGGCTGAGAAGTCATATTTATAATTTTTTTGGTCATGTAGCTTTGGAGATACAGCAATAATCAAGGTCCTTTGGAACAGAAATGTGGCTTTAAGTGGCATTTCTCCCTCACAATTTTAATAGTGGCTAGAAGTATATTATAATTTTTTGGGGTCATGTGCTGTGAGATACAGCCATAATCATGGTCCTTTGAAACAGAAATGTGGCTTAGTAGTGGCATATCTCCCTCACAATTTTTAACAGTGGCTGAGAAGCCATATTTATAAGTTTTTGGGTCCATGCTGCTTTGAAATGGCAGCAATACTACAGGTCCTATTCTAAAAAAATGTTGTTTCTAACAGACATTTGGTTCTTTTCACAATTGTCCAAAGTGTGCTCAAGGGTCAATGCTTTGAATTTTGGGGCATTTTGCTTGTGACATGCAACTATACTACAGGTCCCTATATAATAAAATGTTGTGTCAAACAGATATTTGTTCTTCACAATTGTCCAAAGAGGCTCAGGGTTATGCTTTTGAAATTTTTGGGGCATTTTTGCTGTGACATGCAGCTATACACAGTCCTATTATAATAAAAAATGTTGTTTTTACTAACAGATATTTGATCTTCACAATTTGGCCAAAGTGGCCAAGGGTCATGCATTGAATTTTGTGTGCAATTTTGCTGTGACATGCATCTTTATAACTACAGGTCCTATTATAAAAAAAAATGTGTTTCTAACAGACCACTTTGTTCCTTCACAATTGTTTTTAGAGTAGCTCAATGGTGATGGTGCTGTCAGAAACAGGAAGTAGTTATGACACTGTTAATGGACCATATTGCAAAATGACTTGTTTTTTGCAAATATTTTAACATAGCTATCAATCCCCGTATTGAGACAACCGATTTAATACAATTAAAAAAAAAGAAAAAAAAAAAAAAACAAAGACATGGTGGGATTCCATCCTATTTTAAAAATGGTTTTTCTAGAATTAAAACTACTAAAAAACTTGCATGTACAAAATAGCATGGTAAAAAAATTCCTCATGAAATGTAGGGTTACAAGGTAGGTAACTGGAAAACTTGACAGATGTATGTTTTCAGAAGACATGGAGGTATGAGCACGGACAGAGAACAAAGTACAGAGACAATTTTCCTCCAGGTTGGGGGCCAGCACGTTGAGCAAAATGAGAAAAGAATGCCAAGAAAAAGGGCACCTGGTTGGAACAGGATCGTTAACCACCATATTTCCAAGTGAAAGCTCAATTGGACGCGCTCATAAGGAGGGGCAAGCGCTACCCGGACAGGACCAGTTATATGTCCAGTGAAACTAAAAAGGTGGTTGAAAGACTCCTTTTTCTGGCACATTTTTTAATCTAGGGGTCATGCAGGTTTGGTGCTCATGCTTGTGGCTGAAGGGATAGTCTATGCCTCTGTGAAACTAAATGGTGGTTCAAAGACTTCTTTTTCCGGCACTTTTTAATCTGGGGTCATGCAGGTTTGGGGCATCATGCGTGGCCCAGAATAGGTATAGTCAATGTCCAGTGAAACTATAATGGAGTTGAAAGACTCCTTTTTCAGGCACTTTTTAATTTTGGGGTCAGGTAGGTTTGGGCCTCATGTTGTGGCTCAGGACAGGGATAGTCTATGTCCAGTGGAAACTTAAATGGGGTTGAAATACTCTTTTCCGGCACGTTTAATCGGGGGTCATACAGTGGTAGATATATGTGTGCTCATGCTGCGTTCCAGACAGGGATAGTCAATGTCCATTTCAAGTTAATTTGAGTGCTCAAATAATACTGCCTTCTGCAGCTTTAATTTGTGGTATGCAGGTTAAGGGTCATGCTGTGGTACAAGACAGGGATAGTGAAATGTCTGGTGATTTTTTTTCTGTGGCTTTTAATAAACCTAATGTGGTTGCTACGATGTAGCATGTACCATTTGACTGTTGTTGATTTTAATTCCAGCTCTCCAGCCTGTTTGGGTGTAAGAAGAAGGTTTGTTGCTCTCCCATAGACTTTAATGGTCATCGGCGATCATCCTATCATCACCATCGAATATCCATTGTCCGTTGATGGCCGACTAACGACCATCGACCGAGTGGTCCGATAGCAACGTAATCGCTCACTACTACTAACGATAAATTGATGGGATCCATGAGGATTCCTTAGGATTCATTTCAGGATGGGTCTTTTAGTTACTCCATTATTAATTGGAACCAATGTAAACAGGGTCTAATAAAACAAATCCTTTTGATAGTAAACTTTATATGGAAATAGGTAAGAATGGAGTCTCCTTTCTCTAGATAAAACATAAGATTAAGTAAAACAAATGTAGAAAGCTAAATTCCTAATAAATCAGTTGAAAAAAAAAACAAAGTAAAGGAAAAAAATATTCTGAGATTCAAATTACAATAAATCCATAATCCATTTTATATATCTCAATCTTATAAGCTAGCAATTATTGCCATAGGTAGGCAATGGGGCTGTATATAGTTTTTTTTTTCTTGCCTGGGCTTTTTGACTCGTAGAAACAATGAGATTTTGGTCTAATGAATTGTAATGCTCAGCAGAGAAAAGCGCAGCCACACATCAGCAAATCCGCACAACAAGCTGGGACTATTAATATGCAGCTCAGAACCCTCCACTCCAGCAGTTACATTATCTTGTATTGCACATACATTGTTGTCAAGGCAACCAGTATCCTTCAAGCAAGTCTATTATTATGGCTATTACAGGCTTTTGTATTCTCTTGTGCCAAGGCTATCATTCTGAGCTCTTTTAAGTTAACAGTTTTAAACACATTACGGATGCAAGGACTGAGGCATGAAATAAGGGAAATTATGCTGTCCCAGTAGATAAACTGAGCTGGGTGCATATTCTGACACGGGTAATTAAATGTAATCAGTTAAGTAAGAATTTACTGTATTGCACAACATATTGCACTGATGCCAAGATCAAAGGAGATTATTTCAGATAAATAACAGCTACCTTGAAACGATTATATATTTTTTAAAATGGCTGTGTTCAATAAGCATAATGCAAACTGTGATCTTCACTTATCGGTACTACTTAATGATGTGAGTCGATTCCAGTACAGTAGGAGACACTAAAAAGAGCAAGGAGTCTCCTGCTGCTTACATCTGAGAAGATCCGAAAGGGCTTAAAGGGGTGCCCCATCCATTAACAGGATAGATGATAAATTTTATACATGTGAACAAAATTGTTGGTACCTTTTGTTAAAGAAAGAAGGACCCACCATGGTCACTGAAAGGGTGCTTTTACATGGAGCGATTTTTGGTGCATTTTTTTTTTGTGCAGCAATGTACAGCATTAATTGCAGTGTCTTTCTGCACAAAAATAGCATCCAAAAATGCATCAAACACGCAACTGTGTTTTTGATGAGTTTTTGGATGCAAAAAAAACTTCGTGTGAAAGCACCCTAACAACTTGAAACTCTCAAAAAGTAATAATCATTTTAAATTGACTGAAAATAAACTAATAAAAATAAGACATTGAATTTGAATTGTAGTTTAACCAAAAAATGTTTTAAAACAAAGTAATTGGCTTGGACAAAAATTATGTTATCCCTACAAAAGATTGACCATAGTGAGTTAGTGACATGTTAAACTAAGGTGTGTCCTGTAAAGGTTAAAAGTAGTCACTGTGCTGTTTGGTATCATGCTTTATGCCACAATGAATATGGACCAAAGGTAGATAAATAGAGAATTGTCTTAGATTAGAAAGAAAATTATGGACAAGCATGTTAAAGATAAAGAATTTCAGACCATCTCCAAACAGCTTGATGTTACTGTTATTAAAGTTGCACATATTCAGAAGTTTAAGGTCTATACGATTGTAGCCAACCTCCCTGGTCGTGGTTGCAAGATGAAAATTGCTGGCAAATTTAATAATATCAACAGCAACCAAAGATAAATCCAAGGTCAAGGTGCTTTAGTGTCAGATTACATCATCTGTCGCTATCTTTGCCAAAGTGGATTTAAAGAGGTTTTCTCACTACAATGATTAGCAATGATGTAGGGACAGGTAATTGAAGGCTTTTTTCTAAATAGATTGGTATTTTGATATTGGCTTGATCATGAGATAAGAAAGATTGTTTGCTTTTCGTTTTTTGGTTACACCACAATTTGTAATCAATGTCTGATTTTATTAGTCGATTTTCAGCAAATTTGGATGTTTTTTTATTATTTTTGTCAGTTTCAAGTTATTTCAGTGAAAAGTGCTACAGAATTTGTTGCCGCTATATAAATAAATTATTATTATTATTTCAGGGACCATTGTGGGTTTTTCTTTTTTAACGGAAGTGTACCAACAATTTTGTTTGTGTGTATATCAACAAGGATATGACAACTAGGGCTGCACTAATTGTTAGAAAATAGATACACCATCCCTCTAGTCGAGGACTGACAAGGTGAAGAAAAGTTCTGTGGTGCAGTGAATGAGCCATATCCATATATTCAGTATTTCTATTACGTGCCGTCTGTAGTGTGCTACTGGTTTGTTTGCATTTGTGTTTTAGCCATGACAGCATGCACCTGTGCAATATATTTCCCATTATTTCACAGTGATTTGAGCTGCTGACCGTTTTTGTCTTCTTTGATTGTCTACATAAGGTTGTGACTGCCTCCATTTTGGTCTTGCACTCCATACATCCATTCAGGCTGTTTTTAATCAGAACAGAGTATCACAAGAGCCTACTTGTCTTACAGAGCACAGATGTATGGGAAGGTACCAATCTGAACTAAGGCCACCTTGCCATTCCCATTTTTTACTTACAAAAGAAAGTGAATACAGAGATGCATATGTTAATATAAATCTTAGCCTAACCTATCTCTAGCAATGACTTACAGACTTTTCAGAGTAAGGAAATATGTGTCATGTTCTATATCTACTACATTTAATAAATGTATCTGTGACTTCATTCATTTGTAGAGTCTAGTTTGACAAATACATCTTCTCATTGCTACCAAAGGGCCCCTTCCTGATATCATCTACCTCTGGGGACCATCAATAATTCGGCTGTTTTGCCAGGACATGCAAGTCATTTTGTATCTTTAAACGGCAATGTAGTATACCTTTGGACATATTGAGTCTAATTTATGTATGTAACATCAGTATATATACCATATGTAAACTGTATATATTGAATCGCTATTTACGGAATTATTGATATTACTTTTTGTGGATATCTATAATTTGTGATCCCCTTACTTTGTTACTACATGTTATTTTGGAATAGAATAGGGGATTTATAGGGTTTTTGTAGTAAGCGAGTAGGTTCCGGGAGGGAATGCCTTTTTTGTGGTGACTACCCTGCCTTCTTTCTTAGGGTATATAGGATATTGGTAGGGTCCTTTAGGGATAGTATTAATTTTTTATATTGTATTTATTAAAGGTTACGTTTTAATAATGGTCAATCTATATGTATCAGGAAGTTAAGTGATTTTTGAGAGGTTGTAGTTTCTTTTGATAGATTTGTAAAATCACTAACAGTCTTTATATATTGGCAGAACTAACCCTTTTTGTAGTGGGTATTTTTGTTGTTTGCTACCAAAGATAATAGATTATAAATTGTGTTTTTAGAGGGGTGGTGTTGGAATCCCCAAAAAAGTAAGAACATATAAAAGAGGAATACTAGAGATAAGCACGAAATATATGTAACAATACAGTGTTTAAACTACTTACAACCGCTGTTATATTGCATGATGTTGCCATGTCGGATTTCACTGGTCTAGTGGGCGTAGCTACCATTGGTAGGTGAGCAGTTTGAAAACTACATTTCCCACAAAAGCCTGATTCTTCCAGCTGAGCTATAGATTCCAGAGTCTATATCCACATCAAAGCTATAGATTCCAGAGACTATATCCACATCAAATTTATATACAATATTTCAAAAAAGTGAGTACACTCCTCTCATTTTTGTAAATATTGTATTATATCTTTTATGGGACAATACTGAAGTTGTGAAACTTTGAGACAATGAAAAGTAGTCAGTGTACAGCTTTTATAAATTTGGTGTGCCCTTCAAATAACTCAACACACAGCCATCAATGTCTAAACTGCTGGCAATAAAAGTAAATATATCCCTAAGTGGAAATGGAGAAACGTGTCAATAATTTGTGGGGCCAACATCGTTTTCCAGAATTGCCGTAATTTTCCTGGGCATGTAGTTCACTGGAGCTTTACAGGTTGCAGCCACTGGAATCCTCTTCCACTCCATCACGACATCACAGAGCTGGTGGATGTTAGAGACCTTGTGCTCCTCCACCTTCCATTTAGGAGTCCCAAGATATTCAATAGGGTTTAAATTGGAGACATCTTTTGGGAGTCCACACCCCTTTACCCCTCAATTTTTTTTTAGCAAAAGGGAGGGGTTTTTCTTGGGTGTGTTTGGGGTTGTTATCATGTTGGAATACTGCCTTGCAGCCCAGTTTCTGATTGAAGGGGATCATGCTCTGCTTCAGTATATCACAGTTCATGTTGGCATTCATGATTCCCTCAATGAACTGTAGCACCCCAAAGCTGGCAACACCCATGCAGCCTGAAACCATGAAACTCCCACCACACTTGTCTTTGTCCTCCTCCCCTGGTTGCTGACACAGACACTTGACACCATTGAAAAAAAGTAGTTTTTTTCTTGGTCTCAACAACCACAGGACATAGTTCTAGAACCATGTCCTTAATTTTGCTTGTCTACAGCAAAGTGTTTTTTGGCTTTCTTTTGCATCATCTTTTTAAAAAACCCTTTTTGCTCAGACAAAACCAATGCAACCAAATTTGATGCAGTGGGTGGCCTTGGTCAAGCAGTGACAGGGGACTTCCTAACCCTGAAAAAATGAAAATGGTAAACGAAATTCTAAAAGTGGGGAATTCCCGTTTAGAATTTTCGGGAAAAACTTTGGTTTTGGAAGAAAGGGGCCCCAAATTTGGGGTTTCTTGGGTGAACAAATTCATTAAAAATGCTTGCAGCCACATGCCTACTGGGAAACACTTTTGGGGGGAAGGTAGAAATGCTTGAAAATGTGAGAATGAAGCCCCCAATCAGAACCGGCGGGTTTTTTTGTGAGTCCCGCATATATAAGAAAAGAAAGGGCCCTTTTTGGGAAAATTTAAAAACCCTCTACTTAAAAATACAGGGGGGCCTGCGGGGAAGCGCTTTTTTCCCTGAGAAACCCAAATTTTTTTACAGCGATTTTTTGTGGTTCTAGCTTTTCAAGGGCTGTTTTTAAAATTTATTTCGATTTTTTGGGGTTTGGATTTTTGAAAACCGGTGCGTCCCGCACTGCATATTTAATTCAAATTTAATTTTTAACCTTTTTTTTTGGGTTGGGATTCAAAAAAGAAACAGGTTTTTAAAAAAAATTTAATTTTTTTTTGGTTCTCAATTTATTGGGCCCCTTTTTAAAACAGGGGTAAAAGCCCCTTGTTTTTTTGTGTTTAAAAAAATAAACCGGTCTTTTTCCAACCCCAAATAAATTTTTTTTGGGGCCAATTTTACAACAAAAATTTAATTTCTTTTATCTCCCTTTTGTGTTGCCCCTAGAAATACGCCATTTGTATGAAAAGCATAAATTTTGGGGCCTTTTTATTTCGGGGAATTTTTACATCGGGTTAAAATTGGTTTTTTTGCTTGCATTTTCTGAAAAAAATAAACCGTCTTTTTCCGCCAAATTTATATTTTTTTTTTTGGTTTTTGCCTATTTAAAAAAGCTAAAATTTTTAAATTTCATAAATTAATTTTTTTTTTGTGTGGCGGGGAGAAAAAACCTTTTGTAAATAAAATCTAGTTTTTTCAATTTATTCCAATTTTCAACCCCAGGGGTTTAAAATAAAATTTTTTTGTCTGTCTGACAAAAAAAACCGTTTCTTTTTTCCCCAACCCCCGAAATATTTCATTTTTTGTAGTAATTCCCGCGAAGGTTTTTAAATTTTGGGCCCCTTTTGTCTTTAATGTAGTTTATATATTTAGGGCGACATGTATGAACGGGATTTGTGCCCGATTTCTGGCGTATCCTGCGCCTCACCGCCCCGAATTCCCTGACGGACGCATATTAATTCTATAAATTAATTTTTATTTCTTGAGTTTCGTTAGTCAATGATAAATAGTATGGGTGTAACAAAAATAAAGAAATACAAATTAATTTATTGAATTATTATTTTTTTTTCGTTACCCCCGTATTATTGTTCATTTTATATACAGATCGGTACAACTTCGGGAGTCGGCCATGTACAGTTTTATTATAGATTGCATTAGAAAACCCATAAGAGCGTCGCTCGCTCTCCCATTGGTCCAAATAAACCATCGCCTCTTTTTAACTTAGCCAAATCACAAACAGAGCTCGCTCTGCATTTCTTTTCCCCATAGAACTCTATGAGAAGGTAGCTCAGCCGCTGATTGGCTAAGCTGGACGAGCCCCTCTTCCCCCCAACCAATCACAGTACTAGAATATTTCCCATAGACAGTAATAACTTTTAGGGCGCCCTTCTATCGCGCCCTTCTTTCTCCACTCAAAAATAGACGCACTACGTATGATTGGTGGATTCATATCTGCCGCCCTGGGCTCAACAATCAGCTCTTTTCTGCCTTTTTTTTACTGTATTTTGAACTGTCCCGCCTTTGAATTTGATTGGTCAATACTTCTCCATAGGTTATAATGGTTCACTGTCGCTCCTATTCTGATTGGCTGGTTTTTGCCGACCAATGAAAAGAGCTTAAAGATTTTGAATTACTGTATTTCCCGGCAATTTCCAATAGCCCAATTCCTGATGTAGCGCCGGTGACAGCGACAAACGCGTTGTTAGTGATTTGATTGATTTATGTTTTTAGAAGGTTTTAGCTCTTTTTCAGATAATATTTTACACCTAATAAAAACAATTTTTTTAATCATACTCCATGCTGCACGGCGCTGAGAGATGAGATTTCTTTGCCCCAATCTGGTCATAGACTACAATGGGACAAAGTAGCTCGTGCTCTGATTGGCCGAGATAGCCAAGCCCCCGCTAGCTCAACCAATCAGCTCTTTTCTGCATTTTTACTGTATTTTGAACTGTCCCGCCTTTGATTTGATTGGTCAATATTTCTCCATAGGTTATAATGGATCCCTATCGCTCCTATTCTGATTGGTTGGTTTCTGCCGACCAATGAGAATAGATTACAGAATTTGAATTACTGTATTTCCCGGCAATTTCGAATATCCCAATTCCCGATGTTGCGCCGGTCTCTGCGAAAAACGCGTTGTTAGGGAGTTTATTTCTGTATGTTTATAGAATGTTTCAGCTCGTTTACAGAGAATGTTTAACACTTAATAAAAACGATTTATTTACTAATACTCCACGCCTCACGGCGCTGAGATTTCAGTGTCCCCATCTCTCCATAGACTACAATCGGAGAAAGTAACTCGAGCTCTGATTGGCCTGGATAGCCAAGCCCCCACTAGTTCAACCAATCAGCTCTTTTCTGCCTTTTTACTGTATTTTGAACTGTCCCGCCTTTGAATTTGAGTGGTCAATACTTCTCCATAGGTTATAATGGGTCCCTGTCACTCCTATTCTGATTGGTCAGGATTTCCAAGCCCCTACTAGTTCAACCAATCAGCTCTTTTCTGCCTATTTACTGTATTTTGAACTGTCCCGCCCTTGAATTTGATTGGTCAATACTTCTCCATAGGTTATAATGGGTCCCTGTCACTCCTATTCCGATTGGCCAGGATTGCCAAGCCCCCGCTAGTTCAACCAATCAGCTCTTTTCAGCCTTTTTACTGTATTTTGAACTGTCCCGCCTTTGAATTTGATTGGTCAATACTTCTCCATAAGTTATAATGGGTCCCTGTCGCTCCTATTCTGATTGGCCAGGCTTGCCAAGCCCCTGCTAGCTCAACCAATCAGCTGTTTTCTTCATGTTTACTGTATTTTGAACTGTCCCGCCTTTGATTTTGATTGGTCAATACTTCTCCATAGATTTTAATGGGTCACTGTTGCTCCTATTCTGATTGGCTGGATTCTGCTGACCAATGAGAAGAGCTTACACAATTTGAATTACTGTATTTCCCGGCAATTTCCTATATACAAATTCCCGATGTAGCGCCATTCTTGATTTTTTGGAAAGTGATTTTATTTATGTATTTTTTTTAGTAGGTTTGAGCTCTTTTTCTGATAATGTTTTACACCTAATAAAAGTGATTTTTTTATTCATACTCCATGCCGCACGGACATGTTTAATGATTTTTCGCTGTTTTCCAGCCTGTCTCGAATTGGAATACATGTTAGGCGCAGTCCCTTCTGCGCCTATGTCTCGCACTGTGCCTCACACACTGGCGAGGCACGGTGAACTTTTCCCCGCATGTATGAGCGCACCTCCTCAGACGGCGAATCTTAGGCGCAGTCCCACAATGCGCCTAAGTCCCGCACTGCGCCTAAGTCCCGCACTGCACCTCACACACTGACGAGGTGTGGTGGAATTTACACGGCATGTATGAGCGCACTACGTCGGGCGGTGAATGTTAGGCGCAGTCTCGCACTGCGCCTAAGCCCTGCACTGCGTCTCACACACTGACGAGGCGCAGCGGACTTTACACGGCATGTATGAGCGCACTCCGGCGCCGACATACATGAGGCGCAAATTTCGCCTGACAACTGGCGAAAACATGCGCTCCGATGCGACGAGATTCATACATGTCACTCTTCGTTTTCTTCATTTCTCGGAGAACCCCTTTAATTGCAAATTATTGTCCTGGTAAATAGAGTGCTCGCTCCAATTGCCATTCTGCAGTGTTTCCCATCAATTCCATCAGCTTAGTTCAACAATTATCTCTTTAACAATTTGTGTCCCCCACTAAATGTCATTGATGTTACATGATCGTTGTTCACAGAACATTGCCTTAATTGGAAATGGGAAATCTACATTTTTATGCTGTTTTGGTAAAAATTTTGTAAAAATGAAAAACAACTCCCACATATATATAGTAAGCAGATAAAAAAAAAAAAAAACTCCCAAATCAGTAGCTTTATTTTTTAGATTATTTAAATTAATTGGATGCACATGGATTTAGTACATTAATTTTTAGCGAGTGTCCAATGCTTTTTAGAAAGTAGGAATAAAGCGTTCTTCCTTTGTGTTTTTCTTCAAATCACCTTATTCAATTTAGCAGCTAATTCTACACTGTTATAAAGGATGCTATTGTGCATGTCACTTTCATTACCAATAGGAAATTAACATTTAGTAGATGATGTAGACAGGGTGATTCATTTATTAAAGGGACACTATGAGAGTCAAAAAGGGTTTTATTTGTTGCTCCAGAAGAAGCACCACTCTTGTGCTTAGATTATGTATGGCATTACAGCTCAGCTCAAAACGATCACCAAATACATTGCTGTTTTAATTTAGCTCTGTTCAGGAGATAAATAAGATTTTATCTACTGCTAATATACACAAGTTTCTCTAAGTTACCAACCACCACTCCCTGTTCTCTCTTGTCTGATTGCTCCAAAAGCTGGTGTCCAATCATGGTGAATCACTCCCCACTGAGTCTTATCTCTAGCACAGGAGTTTGTTTGTTTACCTAAGTAAATGAGACATTTAGATCATTAAATGGGTTTTCTAGCTACAAAGATCATATCTAGAATGATGGGGACAGTAAAAATAAGTTTGTATTACCTAAATCATTTAGTATAGCAGCTTTGAGCTAATATGTGCGTTCTGTGCGGGGTATTGTCAGTTATTGTATTTGGTATCCTGGCTCCTGTTCCTTTATATACCTACGTTACGAGCATATTTCCTGTTTTACGACTATTGCCTGTCTTCTGGTTACTCTCCTGATCTTTAATTTGGTTTATACATATGCTCCTGGCAATTGATCCCAGCTTACTTGACTTTGATTTGTTTGTTCTTTGTTATCCTTTTGTCCAGTACTATCTGATTTTCCTTGTTTGTTCTGTCTTCCACACCCGCGTTTGTTATTGAACAATTCTCTGCAGATGTAACTTGGGTCTCCTAGACCTAGAGAGGGAGCCTTAGATTCTGTCACCGAGAGGGTGAATGAATTGCAGATAGCAGTTTGAGTGGGTTTTCTTTTTGCTGTGATTTTTTGTCTGTTTGGGGGATTGCTTGAGTTGTAATTTCACACTGGGAAATTGCTTAATCAGCAATTCCCTAACATCTACTTTGTGATACCCCAGCTACTCCAGCAAAGCTCAACCTCCTTTGTCATGTCTCCCTGGTGGTGTACCAACAGCAGGCTCAAGTTCCATCATCTCTTTACAAAATTAGAAATAATAACCTTTACTGATCCTTTCCCTGTCGAATAAAAACAATGTACCGACACTTTTGCAGCAGCCTATACTATTTTCACCTTCAAAAAAATGAATTTATGATGGAAAGGAGCACATCTGAACTGAACTAATGGCTGTAACCATTAAATTAATGGAAGACCATTCCTTTCTGTTTTAGTTCCATTTTTAGTGTTTCAAAATGAAAAGGAACAACAGATCTTACAGTGCAGGTGTGAGTCCATTCAAAGACTCTCTCTCTCTCTCTCCCCTCTCTCTCTCTCTCTCTCTCTCTCTCACTCTCTCTCTCTCTCTCTCTCTCACTCTATATAAAATATATATATATATATATATATATATAATATTTTATATATATGCAGAGAAACAGGTAGCTTCAGAAAGTCCAAGGAAAGAATGATCCAGTAGGTCTAAATCTCCAAGATAAAACTTAATGACTTTTATTGTTGCATGTAAAATCACGCACCTCCACAGTGAACATAGTCCCCTAGATTAAAGCTGACACGCTTCAGAAAGTCACCAGCTTATTCCACTAGACCAGGGATATAAAATTTAAGCCCATGGGCCAAATTTGGTCTGTAGTGTAATTATTTATGGTCTGCGAGTATCAGCTAATCAGTGTACAGGGGAGAAGTCATTACACTGCTCTTACTCAGCCTCTCCCACCTGGGTAGAGCAGAGAAGAAATGACATGGCAGGAGAAAAAAATGAGCAAGATGACTGATAAGGCACAAGCGGGATGACTGATATATGTGATCTGTGATATCTTTCATATCTAGTGATATCTAGATATGAGTGAAATCTAGGAGAACTGTTTAACAAAGGTGTGAGAGCTTCAGATGGGGCTGCTGGTTCTCTTGCTCCTAGCCTGAAGAAGATTAGGTGCTGCTGACCAGCAGAATTCGGGACCAGAAGGCATGGGTATGAACGGCATTGTTTGTGGATCTGGCAGTAAGCTTAGACTATGACTTGTGAGGGATGTTAATGTTTACTTAGAGGCTAGATGGCCTAATGTTTATGTTGTGCATATTTTGCATGGATGTTACTATGTGCTGAATGAAGAATAAAGCTGGCCAAGGTCAGTTTAAAATCTTAGTACAACATTGGAGTGATGTGCTTTGATGTACCAGAAACCATGTAATCAAAAAGATGGTGATCCCACATTGTCACAGACATTGGTTGGATATGGGCTGAATCCTTGAAAAGGCAAAGCTCTTACGAACTTCGCTCTGTAGTTGTAGAAGGGATGTTAGTTATAACAGAACTTTTGAAGTAAATTGTTTAGCTTTGTGTCTGTAAGTAATAAAATTGTTGTCCCAATCTGCCATAACAAAGTATACTTCCATTTATTGAAAGTATGTATTATTTCATGCGGGTATCTCATGCATCTCAGTCCCCCTGTTTGCTACAGAACAAAAATTGTGGAACATTTGCCATGTTAAAAAAGAGGAATTACCTATCAAGGTTAATAATAAAAACGATCCTATATTATATCATAATAATTGCCTGCCTTTTGTCTATGTTTACTATAGAGTCAGTAAGTGATTGTTACTAGTAATATATTTAGGTAGGGCCAAGTAAGTGGTGTACATATTAGGAAGATTCCTTGTATAAATTGTTGGTCTAGGACTCTGAATGTGTATTGTACAGTATTGTACAGTGTTTTTTAACCAGTCTCTAACTATTCTTAATGACTCTTCCAATTTGTATAATTTTAGGTAAATTTACCCTTCCATTTAATTTGTGCTGTTCGAGGATGTGTAGGACTATTTTCAGTCTTTCTAAATAAAGCAGCGGAACAGTCCATTTATTTGTTGAATTTCTTTTGGTCTTGGGTATCTGTAGAGATTCAAGGATGTATTAAAGGGGGCTTTGCCACGAAGTAAAATTGACGTGGGAAGCTTGCAAATGAAATAACAAACATTTTCACCATTTATTATTAAAAATTCTGCAACATTTTTGTTTTAGCTGCTCCTTTATTGATCCATTGTTTATAGCTCATCTCCAGGGGATATGACCAGGGCTGAGAGCTCCTCAGTCCTGGCCCCACATGCTCAGACATCACCTCTAATCTCAGGCAGCTACTGAGTGTTCAAACCCCATGTGCTGTCATTCTACTCCCATCCTCTGTACTCCTTAGTAATTAGTCAAAAAGTGCAAATAAATAAAAAAGAAACCGCAATCAGGTATGTGCATTGATAAAGAGAAAAAAAACACAGGTTTGGTTCCTGCAGAGATTTGAACCAAGGACCCTTGTGCTGTGAGGTAAAAACTTTACATCTTAGCTACTCACAATGCTTTACATAAACAGACCTTTCTTTGACTACAAAGAGGAAAAGCATGGTGATGTCAGCCTGCTGGATCACATCATATGCAATTCAAACAAATCACACACGCCCCCTTCTGAGCACACAGAGCTGAAGAGATTAATGCAGGAGGTATGAAATGAGATTGTGGCAAAACCCCTTTAAAGCTTTTGAACCAGAACCCTATTCAAGAGTTTCACTTAGATATTTAGCTAAGGGGAATAGGTTATAGTTATAAGAAAAATTGAGTTATATGAACTCTAACATGTAAGTGAAGTAGTGTTTCAGTCAGAAGCCGTAGTCAGAACTTAGGGGCCTTTTTATATCATGACCTCCAATATGTTAATATTTATCCTAAAAACCAAGAGAGAATTACATTCTTGAATTTCTATTGAAAGCACCTATGATAAATTAGAGGGGTTTGAAAAAAATAGTAAGCCTGGTAAGTAAGCCTGGAAGGTCATTGATATCTATCTGACCAGACAAAGCATTATCTCCCTTGATACCCTCTGGGACATCAATGAACCAATGAAGCATGATTTTTTGGGACCTGTATCTGTTTATTAGGTCCTCCAGGTTATTTCTGAGATTTTGTCTTTGTTTAATTTCGATGGTCAAATTATTTCAATGTATATTTAATGGTGACATTTTGAGTTTTCAAATCTGCTGTCTTAGTGTCTGTGATGATTTGTGCTACTTTTGAATTGAATAGAGGAATACAACAAATCTAGCTATTTACTGTCTACTTACAGTTAAGTAATAAAAATTATATTTATGTAGTCATATAAAATATTTATTAGAATGTAGACCCAGTAGGGATCAGGGATAAAATATTCCTCTAGGCAAAACTGGTTCTTGCCTTATGGATTTCAAAGTCTTAATCAATAGGGGAGAACAATGTTTAAAAATGACCCACACCCCTCCATCCATCCACATTCTTTCCTACCCTTGGTTTAACTTGATATTCATATGTCTTTTTTTAACCTTATTAACTATGTAACTAATTATGTAACTATGTTTATCAAGCAAAGGGAGTAGGTGTTACAAAACCTCTTGTGCCTAAATGTCGGTGCAAATTTTGATGACTGTTTAGTGTCTTCAGTTTGTTGTTTCTTATTCATCTTTTGGAGGTCTGTTCAATCTGTGAATGCCTCATATTTATGGCAGAAATAGAGAGGTTAGATTTTTGTAGACATTTTTTTCATTACTGGAGAGAGAGTATCGGAATATGGTTGTGTCTGAGAGACAGTAGTACATGGAGTAATTAATTAATGATTAAGTCTATCTCTTTTCTTACCTTTAAATGTGACCTTTAGGTGATCTAGCCTTCACCTTGATTTTTTTTAATGATCACCTTATGTCATATCAGGGTGACCATAATGTGTTCAAAATTTAAAGCAAAAATGTAGGAGCTAAAGCCTAAACAAGTTCTTCAGGTCTGTGAGAGTTAAAGTGAGGCACAAATAAAGGTAAGGAAGGGGTAGGAAGTCTTCAGACAGAAATACAATTTGGAGATCACAGGTAGTGTTGAGCGATTATTATCGACAAAGTTGAAATCGACACGGTATTTACGTTGATCGGATTTTTTCGATCACGCGATAATTTAGGTTAAAATCTGTGCATAATCTATTAATATAGCGCCATTTTGGGCTTCCCTGTCATTTTGGCAGCCAGCAAATCAGCTTACAGAATAGAGCAGGGTGAGCGTGTGTGCGACGTCATGACTGGGATGTGTATGGTGCGATTGGCTGGAAAAATCACATGACCTCGTTTTACATAGAACAGCCCTTCCTGTTCATGATCAGTGTTGTGTCAGTATCTAAAAGCAGTAGGACGTTGGCGCTCTGCCTCTGTGCAAATAGCTCAGCGAAATTATTCTATTTGTTCACAGAGACAGCTCTACTTTTAGCTGTGATCCTTAGAACTTAGGTAGATTAGAGATTTGCAGATTTTGGGGTATTAGGCTGAAAATTTTAAAGGAGCATCTACCGCTGTAAAGTCACGAGGGGGGGGGGGGCGGAGCGGGGGGGGGCCCTGCGGGCGAACACAGACAAGCTCTTTAAAAGAATACTGGATATGTGCACCCAGACTTAGTGTAGACATTGCATTGCAATAGCTTTATTATTAACAGTTTTCTGTTGAAATATTACTTGGATAGCAGCCTGAACTTATATTAGGATACAGATCTTTTCTAGTAACTGCAGGTCTATGTGTTAGGTGCAAAACTCCACTTTTATTATCAGTATACATTTCATATAGGTGTTTTTTTTTTTCACTTTTGCCCAGTCCAGCTTTGTTGATAGACGTACCTTACAGTTAAATTTGAATCCAGCAATTTTGTAGTCACCACAGGTGTATTGATAGATGGCAAAATTACCTTTTATTATCCGTATACATTTCAGATACGTGTTTTTATACTTTTTCCCAGTCCAGCTTTGTTGATAGAGGTACCTTGCAGTTAAATTTGAATCCAGCAATTTTGTAGTCACCGCAGGTGTATTGATAGGTCCCAAAAAATACCTTTTATTATCCGTATACATTTCAGATACGTGTTTTTTTCACTTTGGCGCAGGCCAGTTTTGTTGATAGAGTCACCTTGCAGTTAAAATTGAATCCAGCAATTTTGTAGGCACCACAGGTGTATTGATGGGTGCCAAAAATACATTTTATTATCCGTATACATTTCAGATACGTGTTTTTTTCACTTTTGCAAAGTCCAGCTTTTTTGATAGAGGTATCTTGCAGTTAAATTTGAATCCAGCAATTTTGTAGTCACCACAGGTGTATTGATATGTGCCAAAAATACCTTTTATTATCCGTATACATTTCAGATACCTGTTTTTTTTCACTTTGGCGCAGGCCAGCTTTGTTGATAGAGTCACCTTGCACATAAATTTCAATACAGCAATTTTGTTTTGATTTGAGGGATTTGAGAATAGCTGTGATTTGCTGTCTTTTAATGAGACGTTCAAAAACTCTTCCATACCCTCTCGAATTTTATCTTTCTGAACATGGAGCGAAATGCAGTGGTTAGGCGAGCAAAGAGGGGGGTAGGGGCATGGAGGTAGAGGTACGAGAGAAGGTGCTCCTTCCAGTGCTGGCGACAAAAACGCATGCCACGGATTGTCGGTTGCAGGGGCCGTCAGGCCTGTCATCGCTGGGGTCAGGGCCCTGTGACTCTCAGTAACGAACAGCGTCGCCAATCTGTTCTTCAGTGGTTAATGCAAACCCGCATCCAAACAGTCTTCCTCCTCGTCCTCCCAGTCATGGCCACAAAATGTCGTCATCCCGCATCATCAGCATCCGTCCAACATGAAGCAAAGGCAGCCCAAATGTCAACTCGTATACCCACCCCTGTGGATAATCAATGTACTGAAGACCTCTTTGATGACAAAATGCGGTTAGGGTCAGGCTTGTTAAAAGATCAAGAGGCCAAAGAGGATGATTTTCTCTGCTCTGAAGCCCAGTTACTGATGCCATCAGAGGAGGAGAAGGAAGCTGGTCAATCGGCAAAAATCCCGGGTGGTCGGCAATGCCTTGCAGTCCCTCTTGCTTGTAGCCCGCAGCTCCTGGATGCAGAATGTCAGGACGACGAAGTCACCTGTGTTGATGATGATGATGACGACATTGCAGCTCCAACGTGGTCTTTTCAGCAGAATTTGCTTGCGAGCGCTTCATCACTGGACGAGGAGGAAGACGAAGGGGTAGTGTCAGTATGGGTCCTGCCTCAAAAGGGAGAGGGCGGTTGCAAAAGTCCGCTGATATGATTCCACCAGCCACGGTCAGCGCAAAACCCCCCCCCCTCGCTTATCGCCGTCAAAAAGGTCCAGGACCTCTCAAGTCTGGGCCCCTTTTTTAGCAAGCCTCTGATTCACCCAGAGATGTCAAATGCCGCCTTTGCCGTAAACGCATAAGTAGAGGCAAGAAAACTTAGGTGTCTAACCACCACCAACCTGCCCAGTCACATGCAGTTAATGCATGAGTTGAAATGGGGCAACACTTGGCCAAAAAAGGCCAGACCGACACCGGGCCTCCAACCACTGTCACACCCCCTGTCTCCTCCTCCTCCTCCGCCACCACCAAGCGTTCCTCAGCTGTCCACGTCTCTTAGAGTCATGATCAGGGAAACAGCCTCCGCATCAGCCTCCACCGACGCCCGAGAACCACCAGCACCACCACATACCCATCCAACCCCTTCTCCTCCCGCCAGTTTGACGACCTGCACGCCATACAGCGGCCGTCTTGCAGCCAGCCTTCTGTTTTCCCGGTTTGGGAGCAGAAAAAAAACACTTTAACCCAAACCATCCCAAAGCCAAAGCCTGAATGTCGGCATTGCCAGGCTTTTTGGCCTTGGAAATGTTGCCTTTCCGTCTGGTGGGCACAGATGGGTTTTTACACGTCATGGCCTTGCCTGCCCCCAATACCAGATGCCGAGCAGGCATTTCTTTGCCAGAAAAGCCGTCCCTACCCTGGCCAACCATGTGTCATCTAAAATTTCAAGCGCGTTGTCTGCATCTGTGTCCGGAAAAGTCCATCTGAACACCGACATATGGACTAGTAAGCACGGTCAAGGCCGCTATATCTCTGTGACAGCTCACTGGGTGAGCTGGGTGGATGTCTCTGGGGGTGACGGTGGCTCTCAGGCTCGGCGCACGCTCTTCAAAACCGCAGGGATGGTGCAGGACTCTTTCCCCAAGGTCCACTGGTGGCATCACGGGCCCAGAGAAACCAGGCCATGTTTAAATTAATCTGTCTTGGAGACCGTCCACACACAGGTCAGGAGCTGTGGACGGCTCTCCGCAACGGGGACCGGCGCTGGCTGGTGACAAGAATCTTGTGCCAGGCAAGGTGGTGTGCGATACCGGTCGAAATCTGCTGGCCGCCCTTAAGATCGGTAGGCTGGAGCACATCCCTTGCCTGGCACGTCATAAACTTTGTCTTTTCCAAAAAATTTTAAAAAAGCAAACCCCGGGTCTGGACTGCCTACTGAAAAAAGGCTGAGGTCGGGTTTGCACCCGCCTTTCGCCCCCCCTGTTTTGGCCCCGCGGCGGGTTTGGGCACTCAGCTCGGGCCCCCCCGTAAACCGTTCTTTTTTTGGGCCCGGGGGCAAAACGCGGGAAATTTCCCCCCTCCACATGCCCAGCGTTTGGGGGAGCCCCCCTTTGCCTTTACGCAGTACAAAGGGTGACACAGGGCCGACAAGCAGGGGTGCGGCCTGGGGTTTTTGGGACCCTGAGAGGTGGTGGGAGGTGAAAGACCCTTTTTGCACCCAATCCTTGCCATTTTTGGGAAGAAGCCCCCCAAAAATTGGTCAGGGGGGGACAATGCCCTTGTCAGAAAGAGCTTTGTGGTGATTTTAGTTCGGGAAGATCTTTTGGAAAACTCTAAAAAAAACAGGTCCCGCACGACGGGGGGAGGAGAGGGGACACAGTTTTGGGACATGGACCTTTTCCCCTCCGCCCAAACCCCAAAAAGGCCCAAACAGTTTCAAAATTTTATCGGTCTTCATAGGCAGGGGTTTGGGGGCCCCGGGGCTATTTGGCAAGGGGGCGCTTCACTCTCGGGGTGCCATCACTGAGGAAGTCAGGGCTTGTTGAAGCTGGGGCCGGAAAAAAGCGGAGGAGGGGAGGGGGGAGGTTTATTTTTGGACCCGCGTTCCCCAAGCCCCCCCTTGGAAAGGGGTTGGGAAAATTTTTGGGGGGGAGGAGGAAGAAAAGGGGATCGTTTGCTAGTGCCCCTCGCCCCCCCCCAAAGGGTTTTGGGAAAAAAAAGGCCCCAAACTCCACATGATGCTTTTTTTGCCCCCTTTTTCCCCCAAAATGATCCCCCTTTAAAAGTCCATCAAAATGAAAAAAACAGTTATTTTTGGGCCCACCCCCCCCCCCCTGGACCCCCGGTACAAAAACAAAACTCGATTTTCCCTTCCCAAACCCCCCCAAAATTAGAGGTAAAATGCGGGAAAATGGAGACCTTGTGCTTAAATAAACCCTGGAGACTTCTGTTGTTTTGGCTTCAGGGGCCCTCAAAGGGCACGGGGGAAACAACATCAGCGACGTGAAAAGCTTTCGAGTGACAAGTAGCCTTTTGGCAGAAACAGAGGCAAGGGGGAGAACCTAATGGGTAAACCCCCCGGGCAATCTTTTTTTTACCCCTCACCAACGCATGCAATGCGGGACACATCCAACACACGGGAGCCCAAAAGTTAAATAAAAGGTGCAGGGACTATCTGGTCTCAACACCGTTTTTTTTGGATTTTTTCTGGCCCCAAATTTGATTTCGGGGTATCCAAAATTGGACAAATGGCCCGATTTTCGCCTTTAGGGTTTTTGTCCTGCCCAGCACCAGGGGTTTTATTGAGGGGGCCCTTCAGCCCCCTGGGGAGTAAATTACAGACAAACCATCCGGTTTTCCCAAAGATAATGGGAGGTTTGTTTTCATAAAGATGAATCAGGAAATGGGATCTTGATGATGTTGTGGCCCCCAATTTTCCCGAGGTCCCCCGTTTTTATTTGGGCCGGTCTACTTAAACTTTCCCTCTTCAAACAGAAATGGTCCTCTTAAAATTTTTTTTTAAAAATGTTTTATTTCTTACTGCAATTTTTATTCTCGGGTTCCCAACAGTTCTTTTGTTTGGTTTTGCTGTGAGGAACTGAAAAAGGACAGAAAGGTTTCAGGGAAAACTCTGTTTTTAAATTTTACTAACTTTATTTTTAGTTTTTTTTCGCATTGTCAAGGGGTTTTTGAGGTCATGTTGCTGGGGAGATACAGCAAAAATCATGGCCCTTTTGGGAAAACAAAAATGGGCTTTTTAATTTGGCATTTTCTCCATCAAAATTTTTTAAATTTAGGGGCCCGAGAAGTCTTTTTTTTAAAAATTTTTTGGGGCCCATGGGCTGTTGATACAGTTAAAATAATGGCCCCTTTGGAAAAAGAAATGTGGTTTTTTAAGTGACATTTCTCCCTCACAAATTTTTTAAATGTGGCTGAGAAGTCATTTGTATAATTTTTTTGGGGGCATTGCTGCTTTGAAAAGCAGCAAAAACTACAGGGCCTATTATAAAAAAAAATGTTTGTTTCTAACCCAACATTTGTTTTTCACAAATTTTCAATAGTGGTCAAGGGTCCCTGTTTTGAATTTTTGGGGGCATTTTTTCTGGAATGGAAACTAACTACAGGTTTTTTATTCAAAAAAAATTGGGTTTTTAACAGAAAATTTGTTCTTCAAAAATTGTCCAAAAGGGGGCTCCAAAGGGGCATGTTTTGATTTTTGGGGGGATTTTGCTGTGACATGCAGCATACTACAGGGCCCTATTTTTTAAAAAAAAATTTTTTTTCTAAAAAGACATTTGTTCTTCCCCAAATTTCAAAAAGGGGGGGGGGCCTCATGGGGGCATGTTTTTTTTTTTTTGGGGCATTTTTTCTGTGAAATGCAGTAGACTATAGGTCTATTGTAAAAAAAATGTGGTTTTTTAACAGGGCATTTGTTTTTTTCCAAAAATTGTAAGAGGGCTAAGGGTGTGGGTGCGTCAAAAACAGGAATAATATGACACTGTTTTTTTTGGGCACTTTGCAAAAAGACTTTTTTTTGAAAAAATCTTTAAAAATTTGCCCAGCTACCCCGATTTGAGACAAACCCTGTAATTTCAATTAAAAAAAAAAGAAACAAAGACATGGGGGGGATTTTCCCTCATTTTTTTAAAAAAGTGTTTTCCCCATAAATTTAAAATACTAAAAAAAATTGCATGACCCAAAAAAGTTGGGAAAAAAAAAATTTCCCCTGAAATTTTTCAAGGGAGGGACAGGAAGATTGACCAGAAAAGTAGGTTTTTTCAAAAAACAGGAGTATGGGCACGGACCCGGAACAAATACAGGGGAAATTTTCCTCCAACCCTTTAGTAAAAAAGGGGAAAAAAAATGCCAAGAAAAAGGGCCCCCTGGGGGGAACAGGACGGTTTTAAACCCCAGTAAATTTTTAAATGAAGCTCAAATTTGGGCTGCACTAAAACCCGGGGGGGCAAGCGAAACCCGGTCTTGGGGCTGTTTTTACTGGAAAAAAAGGCTTGTGGGCTTACCTCCCCACTTCCGCTTCCGCTCTCCCGCTTCGCACGGAATGTTTTCGGGGGGCGCATCCCTAATGGGGATTTTTTAAACCCTGGGGAATAGATGAAGGACGCCAGCCCGGGTCTCACCGGGAATCCTGTAAAACCCCCGGGGCCCTTTTTTAAATGGACCTCCCTGTTAAAAAAATACAGAAGCTTTGCCTGGGGGTTCCCCCGCAACCCCCCTGTAAGAATTTTCCCCGGGTGGATCTCCCGGGTTAAAAAATGGCTTAGGCACAAATGGCTCCCCCATTGGGGCAATCGGAGAGCTTTAAATTTCTCCCAAAAAATCGAATTTTTAAAAAAAGGTGATTTCTGTGAGGGTTTAAATAGTGTAGAAAAAGGGGTCCTGGGGGTGGACACAAAAAATTTCACAATTTTGGGTTAAAAATTTTTGGGGGTGGAGTACTTATGGGGGTCGCATCCAAATTTTATCTCCGGGGATCCCGGGCCCTAATCATGAAGAAGGGTTTGGAAGAAAAAAAAACCATTGAATTGATTGGCTGAAACAAAATTCATAAACCAGGAGGGCAAATGCTTCTCAACCCAAGAAGTGGGTTTTGGGGTTTATTAAAGGGAAAATTTTTTTTAAATTATGGGGTGTGCGGACGAATTAACACATCTACTTTTTTAAAAAATACCTTTTTAAAAAAAATGCGGGGGGCTGTTTTGTTGTATTTAATTTCCTTGGGGAAAAAAAAACAAAAAAGATAATAATGTTAAAAATAAATAAAACTTCCCTAAATAAAAACTGGGAAACAAAAAGTCAGTTAAACCCAAAAAAAATACTAAAGGAAAAGTCCCCTGTTTCAAAATACATAGTGCCACTTTGTTATCTGTGGGTCAAAAAAGGGTTTTGGGGTCCCTGCTGGGGGCCAGGGCAGGATATTTTATGTCCCGTGAAACTTTAAAAATTTTGGGGGTTGAAAGACTTTCCCTTTTTTAAAGGGACTTTTTTAAATGTGGGGGGCATGAGGTTTGGGGCTCATGCTTTTGGCCCGGACAAAGGGATGTCAATGTCCCCGTGAAACTAAAATTTGGGGGTTGAAAGACTCCAATTTTTCCCCCCACCTTTTTTTAAACTGTGGGTCAACAGGTTTTTTAAAGGGCATTCTGGGTAAGGGGCAGATATACAATGTCCATTTCAACAAAAATGGGGGTTTAAAAAGACTCCTTTTCCCACACTTTTTTTTGGGGGGGTCAACGGTTTAATGTCATACTGCGGCCAGGACAGGTATAGTCCAATTCCGTTCAACAAAAATGGTGGTTAAAACTCCTTTTCCCCAAATTTTTTTTTAAATCTTGGGTCAGACGGGTTTAATGGTATTTGCGGCAGGACAGAAAACTTAAGCCCCTTTTCAACAAAAGGGTGGTTGAAAATTTCCTTTTTCCCAACACTTTTTAATCGGGGCCATGCGGGGTTGGGCTCATGCTGCGTTCCAGGACAGGGAATTCAATTCAGTTAAAGAAAAATGAGGTTCAAATCATTCTCCCTTCTGCACTTTTTTAATTGTGGGTCATGCAGGTTTTAAAGGGTCAGCGTGGTGCAAGACGGGGATAGTAATGGTTGTGTTTTTTTTCGTGGCTTTTTAACCAAGTGTGTTGCCTAAGAGTAGCAGTATCCATTTGACTTTGGGGATGTTAACCCACTTTCCCCATCCCTGTTGGGTTTAAAAATAAGGTGTTTTTTCCTCCCCAAGTTTTAAGGTAATCGGCGATAATTATTATCGAACTATCGGTTTATCTTATTGAGAATTGCCGATATCGATATGCCCCGATAAATAGTCAAGAACCTCATCACTAATCACAGGTCTCAAAGAAGAAAAACAGTGGATGAGCTTCTTCTCTGGAGGATGCAAAGGTTGTACTATAATAGTAGTCTGCAAAATTGTGTGACAAAAATTCAGTTCTTGTCAGGATATATTAAAGAGAACTTATTATCTGGTTGTATCACTGCACCATAAGAAAACAACAATCTAAGGTGGCTGTGCTGAATAGGTCAAAATGCTTGACGTGTCCAGTAATGGATGCCAGCTATAATTGATAGCAAGCAGGGAGGTCCATGTCAAGAAAAAGGGCATCCTTGAGAAGAAAAGTCAGGTCCTGGGCAGGAGTTTAGAAAGGTGGAAGACAGTTCTGGAGCATTGTATGGCTGGGTGCTCTGCTTTCTCCATTTGTTGTCTCATCAAGACTTTAGCTGCAGCAATGTCAAGAGGAAGTTCCTAAAGGAGAGCTGATTCTTTCAAAGTGGTAGGATGCATGATGGCCATCAGGCTGTCATGCAAACAGGGAGTCTGTTGGTCAAACCCAGGTGTTTTAACTAGTAATCTAGTTCTTTAAAATGAATAATGGGGGGGAAAGCTGGTATATTTTAGGTACTTAATTTGGCTAATGGCAGACTCCTTTTATGCAGACTAGGGTACAAGTGGCTGCACAGTTTATTACTCTGAGATGGATACCAAAGAAAAAGTTATCTGTTATGCCAGGGCTCTGAAAGACTGCAAGGAAATAACAGTGAGCTGCAAGATGGCCTATAGTCTGATGGAGACTGGTTGTGCAAGTTTGCTACTGGAGATCAGGAAAAGCAAGTAATGTCTCAGCTCCCACAGATGACAGGCCAGTTTAAGAAACCAGCACATTGACATTTTGATTCTTGACTGTTGGATTAAATAGATTAAGACCAGAATGTGCTGGGTATTAGTGGGAGTCATGGCAAAATACAGCTACTCAGGATTTCTCACTTCTGATTCCTTTCCCAGACAGAATTTTTTATTGAACCATGTGGGCTAATTTATTGAAAGTGTATGCCAGCTTTCTGGTATTCAAGATTCATATATTTTTGTCCATGCCCGAGTGTGTATAAAAATCTGTGACCTTTAGGCATGCTCACACTTTTCTTGCAGTTTTTACAGAATTTGCAACCTTCATGCTGACACATTTACTATAAAATATCACTGAAAGTAGCATAAAATATAGTGAAAATCTTTGCCAGATCGTTACTGGTGCAGATTTACATTTGTGTCTCATTAAAAGTCACAGATGTGACAAATTTATTATGAGGCATGCGCCTGTTACAGTGAACCTGTCATGTTTATGCTACCTTATCTTAGAGCATGATGTGATAGTGGGGAGAAGATGACCTCTGTGATGTAGGTTTATATGCTTTTAAGCAGATTTTTGGAGTAAAAAAACAGAAAAATCTGCAAAAGTGAAACTGAAAGTACTGCTGACACCACCTATATATAGTGATTGACTGTATGTGGGCGGGGTAAGCAGGACTCCTATTGTCTCTTAAGGAGTCCAGTCAGTATTTTCTCTGCTTTTTACTCAGAAATCCTCCTCCAAATCATATAAACCAACATATCACATTTATTAGCTTCTCTCTTTTTATCATGTCTTGCTCTCAGAGAGGATAGCATGAACCACCTGACAAGTTCCCTTTAATGAATTTGTCACATCCTATTTCAGAAGACTACATTGTTAGAGTAGAATATGAAATATCAGTCTATATTAGATTCCTCCATACATTCAATCTGGGAATTTGGTTTTCACTATCTATAAAATAGAGATATTTCCACTACCAAGATATAGTGAAAAATGAATCAACACCGAGTTGTTCACCTATTTTGATAAATAAAATAAATTATGCCTGAGAGTGAAAATTCCCTTTAAGAATGAGATGGAATTAAGTAGCTATCAGCTTACAGAAAAAGTCTAAAGTCTAATTTGAAGACCAGTCTGAGGAAGTGGCCTTTCAACATCACACACTATATTAGAGACTTTAATTCATTTCTTTATCTATCTCATTTCATTTTCTATAGAATCTTTGTCTAAAATTCCACCATTCCACAGAGGGAATTCAAATAGCATGTAAGACAAATGAAAGGTGTCAATATATGTTCTCATTTGCATTAACATGAGAACATTATATTATAGGGATCCTAACATTTAGACAACCATATACAGCCCCCAATAATACCAAAAACACAGTTATATTAGTATAATCTTACCTTTC
>JAODAL010031769.1:0-47960 GCA_025379985.1 Phyllomedusa bahiana
TGGGGTGAGCCCCCGGGACCCGGCTCCTTTTCCCCAGGGCTGGAACGGGGGGAGGGGGGATGGGCTGTGCATCGGGCGGCAGAGTGGACTGTGGAGCCATGTGAGTTGGGCAGCCATCTTGCAGGGCCTCGTTGCTGCCGGTATCTTCACTGGTCATTAACACCGAGTACCGCCCAAAATAACGGGAGATAGCGCCCTGGCTGGGTTCAGGAGTGAAGGCAGGATCCTTCTTTCCTTTTTTTGAGGATTTCCCCATGGTGAGAGGAGAAAAAAAGCCAGATAAAGGGGCAAATGTGCGGGAGCTCTGAGAAGATGCTGCTTCACCGAGCCATGTCAAGCCACGCCCCCCTCACTTTATCTTTAGAAGTTTTCGCATTGTCAATGGTTTTGAGGTCATGTTGCTGTGAGATACAGCTATAATTATGGTCCTTTGGAACAGAAATGTGGCTTTTAAGTGGAATTTCTCCCTCACAATTTTCTTAACAGTGGTGAGAAGTATTTTTATAATTTTTTGGGTCATGCTGCTTTGAAATGCAGCATACTACAGGTCCTATTATAAAAAAATGTTGTTTCTAACAGACATTTGTTCTTCACAATTGTCCAAAGTGGCTCAAGGGTCATGCTTTGAATTTTTGGGGGCATTTTGCTTTGAAATGCAGCTATACTACAGGTCCTATTATAAAAATGTTTTGTTTCTAACAGACATTTGTTCTTCACAATTGTCAAGAGTGGCTCAAGGGTGATGGTGCTGTCAGAAACAGGAATAGGTAGGACACTGTTAATGGACACATATTGCAAAATGACTTGTTTTTGCAAGATCTTTAACATAGCTATCAATCCCTTTATTGAGACAACCCATTTAATACAATTAAAAAAAGAGAAACAAAGACATGGTGGGATTCCATCCTATTTTAAAAATGTGTTTTCTAGAATTAAACTACTAAAAAACTTGCATGTACAAAATAGCTGGTAAAAAAATTCCTCTGAATTGTACAAGGGAGGTACAGGAAAACTTGACCAGATGTAGGTTATTCAGAGGACATGGAGTATGGAGCACGGACAGAGAACAAAGTACAGAGACAATTTCCTCCAGCACGTTGAGTAAAATAAGAAAAAGAATGCCAAGAAAAAGGGCACCTGGGTGGAACAGGAGCGTTAACCACCAGTATTTCCAAGTGAAGCTCAATTGGTCCGCACTCATACGGAGGGGCAAGTGCTACCCAGGACAGGGACCGGATAAGTCCAGTGAAACTAAAATGGTGGCTGAAAGACTCCTTTTTCTGGCACTTTTTAAATGTGGGGGTCATGCGGGTTTGGGGCTCATGCTGTGGCCCAGGACAGATATAGTCAATGTCCGGTGAAACTTAAATGGTGGTTGAAAGACTCCTATTTCCGGCACTTTTAAATCTGTGGGTCAGACATGTTTAATGGTCATTCTGCGTTACAGGACAGATATGGTCAATGTCCAGTTCAACTAAAATAGTGGTTGAAAGACTCCTTTTCCCGGCACTTTTTAATCTGGGGGTCAGACAAGTTTAATGGTCATTCTGCGGTACAGGACAGATATAGTCAATGTCCAGTTCAACTAAAATGGTGGTTGAAAGACTCCTTTTTCCGGCACTTTTTAATCTGGGGTCATCCAGGTTTGGGGCTCCTGCTGTGGCCCAGGACAGGTATAGTCAATGTCCAGTGAAACTAAAATGGTGGTTGAAAGACTCCTTTTTCCGGCACTTTTTAATCTGGGTCATGCAGGTTTGGGGCTCATGCTGGGCCCAGGACAGGTATAAGTCAATGTCCGTGAAACTAAAATGGTGGTTGAAAGACTCCTTTTTCCGGCACTTTTTAATCTGGGGGTCATGCAGGTTTGGGGCTCATGCTGTGGCCAAGGACAGGTATAGTCAATGTCCAGTTCATCTAAAATGGTGGTTGAAAGACTCCTTTTTCCGGCACTTTTTAATCTGGGGCTCATGCAGGTTTGGGGCTCATGCTGTGGCCCAGGACAGGTATAGTCAATGTCCAGTGAAACTAAAATGGTGGTTGAAAGACTTCTTTTCCTGGCACTTTTGAATCTGGGGGTCATGCAGGTTTGGGTCACCTGCTGTGGCCCAGGACATGTATAGTCAATGTCCAGTTCAACAAAAATTTGGTGGTTGAAAGACTCCTTTTTCCGGCACTTTTAAATTTGGGGTCATGCAGGTTTGGGCTCATGCTGCGTTCCAGGACAGGGATATTCAATGTCCAGTTCAAGTAAAATGATGGTTCAAATCATACTGACTTCTGGCACTTTTTTAATTTGTGGGTGATGCAGGTTTAAGGGTCATGCTGTGGTACAAGACAGGGATAGTGAATGGTGTGTAATTTTTTTTCTGTGGCTTTTATAACCTAAGTGTGTTGCCTAAGATGTAGCACGTATCCATTTGACTGTTATGGATGGTAATTCCAGCTTCTCCAGCCCTGTTTGGGTGTAAGAATGAAGGTGTTGTTGCTCTCCCATAGACTTTAATGGTCATCGCTCATAATGTACTATCGACTATCGACTATCTTGTCGATGATGGTCGACTATCGACCATCGACCGATGTCGATGGCAAACGTAATCACTCAACACTAATAAGGAGATGTGTAGGAGATGCAGATGGAGATGTGTAGGAGATGTAGAATGAGATGTGTAGGGGAAATATAAGGAGATGTAGAAGGAGATGTGTAGGAGATGTAGAAGGAGATGTGTAGGAAAAGTATCAGGAGATATATAAGGAGATGTGTAGGAGATGTAGGAGATGTAGAAGGAGATGTGTAGGGAAAGTATGAGGGGATATATGAGGAGATGTGTAGGAGATGTAGAAGGAGATGTATAAGGAGAGGTGTAGGAGATGTATAAGGAGATGTGTAGGAGATGTATAAGGAGATGTGTAGGAGATGTAGAAGGAGATGTGTAGGAGATGTAGAAGGAGATGTATAAGGAGATGTGTAGGAGATGCAGAAGGAGATGTGTAGGAGATGCAGAAGGAGATGTGTAGGAGATGTATAAGGAGATGTGTAGGAGATGTAGGAGGAGATGTATAAGGAGATGTATAAGGAGATGTGTAGGAGATGTATAAGGAGATGTGTAGGAGATGTATAAAGAGATGTAGAAGACGATGTATAGGAGATGTAGAAGGAGATGTATAAGGAGATGTGTAGGAGATGTACATCTCCTTATACATCTCCTCATGCATCTTCTACACCTCTCCTTATACATCTCCTTATACATCTCCTACACATCTCCTTATACATCTCCTTATATATCTCAGATGTATAAGGAGATGTATAAGGAGATGTGTAGGAGATGTATCAGGAGTTGTATAAGGAGATGTATAAGGAGATGTGTAGGAGATGCAGAAGGAGATGTGTAGGAGATGTATAAGGAGATGTGTAGGAGATGTATAAGGAGATGTGTAGGAGATGTAGAAGGAGATGTGTAGGAGATGTAGAAGGAGATGTGTAGGAGATGTAGAAGGAGATGTGTAGGAGATGTAGAAGGAGATGTGTAGGAGATGTATAAGGAGATGAATATTTTCTTTCTTTTGGATCCGCTTCTTGATTTAAAAACAAAATGCAAAAAAAAAACAACTTTAGAAAAAGTTAACAAAAACTGGGTGTGTGATTGCAGTGCATCCAGTGCATGTTGGGTTGGTCCCTATTGAAATGTACCATACTGGGTTGATAACTTGAACCCCTTGTGCTTCTCACCATCCAGCCGATCATGGCAGCTGAGTGACAGAGAATCGTACAGTGCAGTCATGTGGACCTTTCTACTAACATAAATTCAAGCTGAAGATAAGTGTTATCAGCAGATGAGAAAGCAAAACAAGCAGTGGGCGCCGATTATGTGTCCGCCAGGAACTTCCTTACATGGTAGAGCTAGAATACGTTGTCATTTTACTCGCTGGAAGATGCTCCACAAAGACATCAGTGAGACTGGTAATCAGTGTCAGGTCATCTGCACTCCAAAAACATTCTGCTCTCAGCATGCCTTGCAGCTTCCAGGGAACTTTGGGATTTACAGATGGAGCAAAGTTTAATCTGACAGATAACCCATGCTGATATCAACAATACAGAAGATTTTCTCTATGTTTCTAATGCTTTTCAGCACCATTGAGATCTAGGAACAGATAACACAGAAAGTCATGATATCATGGTCAAGCTGAACTCTACTTCATCCCTTTATCCTGAAACTTCTTTGGAGGCCCAGATGACAAGACCATGACTCTCATACTATGAACACATCATGAAGAGAGAAAGATCATTAGAAAAAGAAACTATACTGAATAAAAGAGAAGAGGAAGACCAGTTGGATTCATACAATAGAAAAAGACTACTCTATTCTGTAGTCAACAAGGTTCAGAACAATTATCCACAGAGTTGCTATGAGTTGAAATTGACATGACGGCACCTGATTATCACAGACGTGGGAGTAACTGCATTAGCTCAGAGGATGAATTCAGATGTAGGTTCTGGGACCTGAAGTGGGCGAAAATGACTCTGACCCATTTGAGACTCTACGTTGGGGTCCAGAAACTTGTTGAGAAACTACAAGTTCTCATTGAAGTATTAGTTTGTACAGTGAGGCTCATCCACTCCATCTCCCATCCTCTTCCCTAACTTGTTGAAAACTACAGTCCATTGAAGTATTTTGTACGTGAGGCCATCACTCCACCCTCCCTCTCTTATCGAGTCTAATTTACCTACCTGACAGTGGGACCCTAGTTGGTATAGTTGCCCAGCTGTTATTGCAGCCTCTATCATACCCCCTTGTTACAGGTGGTGACACTGTGCAAGTATTGTATGATATACCACATAGTGTTCCTCAACTTGACTAGATATGCCCTCCTGGAGCTCTGTTGTGATTTTTAGAATAGATCATCAGAGGTGGTATGAGTCAGCTGCTAGATTAATGTGACAAAGAGGTATAGGATATACCATAGTACCACTATGTACCATCAGTCTCATGTGTGTTACTATAGCCATAGCAGACATAGCAACTGGAGCCCAGAGCTTGAGAAGGCCCAATCAGGTACAACAAGAACATTATTTATTTTTGTAGGGAACAAGCAGTTGATGGCTTTTTGCTCACCAGGGACTATTATGTAGGTTCGCTGATATAGGGTGGCATTATTTATACCTTTATTTATTGTTTTTATGCTGCTGCTTTAGTTTATTCTCTTTAGGTAGTGGGGCCCCATCACATTTTTGCTTTAGAGTCTTATGAATTTTAGTTACGCCCCTGGTTATTCTCATAGGGTGACATGTATGAACGGTGCTGCACCAGTTTTCTGCCATACTTTCAGCCAAAAAAACTGTTGTAGCCCTGTTCTATAGATGTGTGAACATCCTATAGATGTCGTACGTTCAAAACTAGGTGTATTCTGCACTAGATACAACACTTTTGAATGCCCCAAGAATGTACTAAATCTATATCATGGCTGAAACAATTTTTGCCGCATAACACTCTATGAGCCAATGTTAGGCACATAGCACTCTATGATCCAATGTTTGGCACATAACACTCTATGATCCAATGTTTGGCACAGAACACTCTATGAACCAATGTTATTATTATTATTATTATTATTATTATTTATATTATTATTTATTTTAAAGCGCCATTGATTCCAGGGCGTGTATTGAGCCAATTTAGGACATCTCTATAAGCCAATTTTGCACATAAGCACTCTATAAGCCAAGTTTGCGCACTAACACTTATGAGCCAATGTTTGGCACATAACACCTGGCCACTGTTGGCACATAACACTCTATAAGCCAATGTTTGGCACATAACACTCTATAAGCCAATGTTTGCCACATAACACTCTATGAGCCAATGTTTAGCACATAACACTCTGTGCCCCAATGTTTGGCACATAACACTCTGTGCCCCAATGTTTGGCACATAACACTCTATGCCCCAATGTTTGGCACATAACACTCTGTGCCCCACTGTTTGGCACATAACACTCTATGATCCAATGTTTGGCACATAACACTCTATGAGCCAATGTTTGGCACATAACACTCTTTGAGCCAATGTTTGGCACGTAACACTCTATGCCCCAATGTTTGGCACATAACACTCTATGCCCAAATGTTTGGTGCATAACACTCTATGAGCCAATGTTTGGCACATAACACTCTATACCCCAATGTTTGGCACGTAACACTCTATGAGCCAGTGTTTGGCACATAACACTCTGTGCCCCAATGTTTGGCACATAACACTCTATGAGCCAGTGTTTGGCACATAACACTCTTTGAGCCAATGTTTGGCACGTAACACTCTATGCCCCAATGTTTGGCACATAACACTCTTTGAGCCAATGTTTGGGGCATAAAAGTCTATGAACCAATGTTTGCCACATAACACTCTATGCCCCAATGTTTGGCACATAACACTCTATGAGCCAATGTTTGGCACATAACACTCTATGCCCCAATGTTTGGCACATAACACTCTATGCCCCAATGTTTGGCACATAACACTCTATGAGTCAATGTTTGGCGCATAACACTCTATGAGCCAGTGTTTGGCACATAACACTCTATGAGCCAGTGTTTGGCACATAACACTCTTTTATGCATACTGTCTTCGTACTATTAAAAACAGTTGTGAAACATGTCACCCAAAGTCTTCACTGACATAAAGTTTAAAAAGTGTCAACCACTTTGGACAATCATTTTTGTTAGAATTGTTCTACAATATACTAAGCTCTACATCGGCAAAGTTTGGGTGAGTCAAGTACTACTTCTCCATGCAGTGTTACATACCGCTAAGTGCCCTATGTTTGTGGGCACAGTCCCTATGTTTAACCCAGTCCCTTTGCCCTCTAACTCTATAAATGTCCCTTATTTTTGGGACATAAACTGACTATATGCTTAATGATTGCCCTACGTATATTAGATAAAAAACTTACTATGAATTTCCATCATTGGAAGCAATTCAATCCTCTGAAATGCTAAATCCCAATGTTTTTCTAATATTTTAATCTATATCCAAATGTTTGTGCATAACATCTTATACAATGTTTTGGGACATAACACCTCTTACCCCAAGTTTGGCACGTAAAAATCTATGGCCAATGTTTTTGGCAATAACACTCTGTGCCCCAAGTTTGGCACATAAACACTCATGGCCGTGTTTTGGCACATAAACTCTTTGAGCCCAATTTTGGCCGAACACTCTATGCCCCAATGTTTGGGGACATAACACTCTTTGGCCAAAGTTTGGGGGATAAAAGTCTTGAACCCAAAAATTTTTCCACTAACCTCTATGCCCCAATTTTTGGACATAAACTCTATGAGTCAAAGTTTTGGGACAAAAACTCTTTTACCAAGTTTTTGGGACATAACACTTTTGAGCCAATGTTTGGCCCCTAAAAATCTATGCCCCCAAAGTTTGGACATAATACTCTTTTTGAGCCTGTTTGGGGCATAAAAGTCTATGACCAAATTTTTCCACATAACATCTATCCCCAAGTTTGGCCATACACTCTTGCCCCCCCAAAGTTTGGCAATAAAAACCCCTTGGTCAATGTTTGGCGCATAACACTCTATGACCAGTGTTTGGCACATAACATCTATACCCCCGTGTTTGGGACATAGCACTCTATGAGCCAGTGTTTGGCCCCAAAAACACTTTTTTTGCTCTATCTTTTTACTATTAAAAAAAAATTGTGAAAACTGTCACCCAAAGTCTTCACTGACATAAAGTTTAAAAAGTGTCAACCACTTTGGACAATCATTTTTGTTAGAATTGTTCTAAAATACTAAGCTGATCACATCGGCTACAGTCATTGGGGGAGTCACTTGTCTACTTCTCCTGCAGTGTTACATACCTCCCAAGTGTCCCTATTTTGGTGGGACAGTCCCTATTTTTAACCCATGTCCCTCTGTCCCTCTTAACTTTTAAATGTCCCTCTTTTTCATTTGGGAAATAAAAATGCTTTATTGCTTTTTTGTTCCCAACGTATATTTTGATAAAAAAAACTTACTTAATATTTCATCATTGGAAGCAATTCAACCCTTTAAAAATGCTAAATTCCAATGTTTTTTCTAATATTTTAATAACAATAATTCCACAAATAGTTATGCATTCAAAAAAAATTTTTTTTATACTTTTTAATCATAAATGTGCCTTTTTGGCTGCCCAAAAAAAAATGGGATTATGGTGGTTGGTTGGGGGGCTGCCCGGTGGATGAAATTTTGTTTGGTGGGTTTAAAGGCGTGCCCTGAGGGTTCCCTCTTTGCAATCTCTAAAAGTTGGGAGGTATGCTGTTATCACATTGAAATGAAGCATTACATGGGGTTGATTAAGTTCCTTTAAACTGTAAAATCCGCACATAGGGTTCCCACCTGAGATTTACCTCTTCGCAGTGCTCTAACTGGCTAATTGGGAAGGTCCGTATGCTCTCCCTTAATCAGAATTCCCTAAAATGCTATTTAAACTGGGGTTTCCTAAACCAAACAACCCCTTTAAAAGGCACTGGGAATTTTTTAATCAAATTTTGAAAAAATGTAAATTCCTACGCCAAAAGAGATTTAGCCGTGCCCGAAAAACCAGCCATTAATTGCAATAGTTGGGATGCTAAGCAGAGCACAGCTAAGGCTTGGAAAGCTTCTTGCCTGGATTGTTCTGAAGTCAAACATAGACAGTCTGGCTTCAGAGTGAATGAACCCCACGAAGTTTTTGGGAGGGCACATCCCCGAGTTCTTGAATTCGAGCCATCACCCAGTTTCTTCTTCAGTCATTCCTATTGTTATGTTTTATTTATTTTTACACTTGGAAATTAACTTGTCTTTGTCTTACATAACCTTTGTTAAAGGAACACTGATATTCTGTGTCATGTCTGGTGCAGGACCGAGGGGAGAAAAAAGCGTTTCCCGGATGCCCTCATTTGAAAACGCAAAGCGGTATTACTGCAGTGCATGCAGTGATTGTGGTCTATAGCCCCTTCTACAGTACGTGGGTACTACAAGTCCTGTACGCCTTACATTATTATGAGGTCGCATGATTGTGTCATAGCGCCTGTTACAGTACATGCGGGTTTATACATGTCCTGAGTTTACTGTATTAGTGAGGTGCATGCAGTGTTGGGCGGTCTTTACCCCTTCTACAGAAGTGTGGTACTAAAGCCCTGTACTGCTCTTCAGTATTAGGTATTCATACGTGATTGGTCTATACGCCTTTACAGTCGTGTGGTACTAATGTTGTATGCTGTTCATTATTGTGAGGTAATGAGTGTTTGGTGGTCTAGTACTCCTTCCCCCGTAAGTGCAATGCTTGTCCTGTACCTTTAATTTTGGTAAGGGCAGGGTGATTGGCATCTATAGTCCTCCTCAGCACAGTGCGGATAAAATGTCTGTTTGCTCTTAAAAGTATTATTTGGTTAAATGCAGTGTTTGGGGGGTCTATAGGCCCCTTAAGTACAGTGCAGATAAAATGTCCTGTAGCCTTACATTATTGTGAGGTGATAAGAATTGGGGTCGTAGACCTTCTACAGTAAGTGCGATACTACATGTCCTGTACCGCCTCATGTATTAATGAGGGCATGCGTGATTGTGATCTATAGGCCTCTCTACAGTACAGTTTGGGTACTACATTTCGTACTGTTTTACAGTTTTAGGGGTCCCATCATGTTGGAGGTCTATGGGGACTTCTAAGTACAGTGCGGATAAATTTCCGTACGCTCTTCAGTATTAGTGAGGTGCATGAAGTGATTGGTGGGTCTAAGACCTCTTACACACATGCAGTACTCATGCCCCTGTATTGCTCTTACATGTATTAGTGGGGTGCAGGATGATTGGCGGTCTATAGCCCTCTCTACAGCACAGTGTGTATTGTCTTTATGCTCTTAAAAGTTTAGTGGGTGCTGCAAGATTGGGGGGTCTATAGCCCCTCTTACATACAGTGGAAACTAATGCCCTGTATGCTCTTACATGTATTAGTGAGATGTTCGTGATTGGGGATGGGCCCCCTTCTAAGTACAGCCGGGGTTTATAATGCCCTTACGCTTTACAGAATAGTGTATGCATACGGAGGTCTATGGGCCCTTTTAAACAGGGGGTTTACTAATTTCCCTTTCTGCCCTTACATTTTAGTGAGTGAACAGGAGGGTTAGGGGGGTCTCTCAGTACAGTGTGGTACTCTTTTCCCCCTGTACTTCTTACTGATTGTAAGTGATCAGGATTGGGGTCTAGTGATCTCACGTACTGGGTCTAATGTTGTACTCTTCTGTATAGTACAGTCATGCATGATTGGTGTCTATAGCCTTTTACAGTACAGTGGGTGCTTATTTCCTGTACTTCTTACATGTATTAGTGGGTGCATGCAGTGTTTGGCGGGTTATAGCGCCTCTCTGCGTACATGGGGGTGTACCTGTCCTGTACTGCTCTTACATTTTATTTTGGGGCTTTCAGGCTTGGGGTCTGTAGCGCCTCTCTACAGTACTGGGGTATAAACCCTTATGTCTTACATTTTTTTTGTACAGTCCCTGCAGTGGTTGGGGTCTATGGGCTCTCTACAGAACTGCATATACATGCCCCTGTACTGTCTTATATGTTTATGGGGTGCAGGCAGTGTTGGGGGTCTAGTAGTGCCTTATACAATACAGTGTGGTATACAGTCCTGCACTGCCTTATATTAATGTGGGTACAACGTGATTGGTGGTCTATAGGTTCTATAGTCAGTGTGGTACTACAGTCCTGTCTGCCTTTTTACATGTATTGTAAAGGTGCAGCAGTGTTTTGGTGGTTAGGCCCTCTTTAGTAAGTGGGGGGACAAAATGTCCTTACTGTTACATGTTTTAGTGAGGTCATGCAATGTTGGGGTCTATAAACCCCTCACGTACAGTGCAGAACTAAAATTCTGATGCTTGGAGGAAATGCATCCTGATTGGGGGTTTGTAAATCTTTTTTTCTTTACGTGCAGACACATCTCCTGTATGCCTTAATGTGCCGGATAAGGATTATTTGGGACAGGTGAGGGCCACTTTTTCTTTTTCCTTGAACTTGTGTATAAAGTAGATGACCCAAAGAAGCTCCCGTCCTCATCATATAAAGTGATTTCCAGCAGCTCTTTCTGATGTTATATGTCAGAACTTTACTTTTTCTGGATTATTATCTACTACATTTTCTTTACTCTTCCCTTTACATTAGTTTGTGGACATTTTGGGGCTTCAGAATCAATTACCAGTGGTATAATCAGCGAGCGGTGGGCAGGGGGGCTGTCCGTCTCAGACAGCATGGCACCATTGCCAACTGTACAGGACCACAGGGAGTTTTTTGAATTCGTGATAAGCAAACATGATTTTTTAAATGGCAATTATGATTTATGGGCTTGAGGAAGGTCCTGTAAAAAAGAGGTGTGGCCTGAAAATGTGAGAGTGTAGTCTGTAAAGAGGGGCGACAAACTCAGGGACAGCGCCAGACAGCAAAAACCCCTTAGTAACCCTGCCCAATTTCCTTTTTTTTAACTTTCCATTATGGCTTTCGTTATACAATGGTCGTCTCAGAACCAATTAATATTTTATGTTAACTCTACTGTGTTTAACCAAAGGAAGGAAAAAATCCCTGTGACGTGGACACCAATTGCCCCAAACAAGAGGAAAAATTCCTTCCTGGCTCCAACATGGTAATTCGAATAAATGCCTATATGAACGTCCCATCTCCACCCGGTACAAAGGGATATATACACAAAGTAAAGTCGAATGGTATCCAGTTTCTATCTTCATAGCACAGCAGCCAAGGTCACAGGAGAGATAACTACTGTACTGACGAACGACTAGCCGCGGCTACACTGTGCAGATATTAATGGACGTATACCATAAAAGACTAATTAGCAATGTTGCCCTGTCTGCTGATTTGTCACTATAGATAACATGTGACCTGTATACATTGACGTGTAGTGTCTGATGTAGACCTTCTCTCAATGGTAAGAAGCAGAGTAATCTAGGAAAGACTTTGTCCCCTCTTCCATTGTCATAATTAGTCACTTCAATGTAAAGCCCTAACTGAGGTTGTGTATAATTATGTTAGACAATTCCATAAATAGCAATTCTTAATGGAGCAATCCATTGTTACCCCTTCCCGCATATAGAGTCAAAAAACTTCTTTCTATTTGCACCACAGGTGTCGAATTTAAGGCCCACGTCAACATTTTATGGGGCCCACAAGACATGGTGAGTGGGGATAGACAAAGTCTGGACACAGAAGGATTGGCTTTCCCCTAGCTATCCCTTAATGGGATAAAAAAAAAAGTAATAAAAAAAAATTAAAAAAGTAGAAAAAATAGTTTAAATTAAACAATAAAATAAAAATAAATTTTTAATTACAAAATTATTGTGAATACATTACATAGAAAAAAAGTCTACACATATTAAGTATCTATACAACCGTAATTACCTGCAGAATTAAGCTAACATTTTATTTGGTGTGAAATAGACATGGTAGAAAAATAATAAAAAAAAAAAAAAACAAATTCAGGAAAACAATTTTTTTATGTTCACGCTGCCAATTTTTTTTAAAAACTACCCAGTAATTTATGTGTGAACTCAAACTATAACCCCTCCCCCCAAATACAACTTCTCCAGCATTAAACAAGTCCCCATTAAATCATGTCATTGAAAAAATTAAAAAGTTATGACTGTTGAATTGCTGGGAGGTAAAAACTAAAAAAAATAGCTAGTCACTAAGGCCTGATGCTTAAGGGGTTAAGACCATGAGGGCATTAGGCACCATTATAGAGCCCACCAAGTCTGCCACAGTTACTATGTGATTGCTATGATGGGTCATTTACAGTTACAGAGCACTTGTGACAGCTCCTGACTTGTCAGTCTTAGTGAGTCCTTATGTTCTCTGTGATATAACAACCCTGCAGCCTCTTCTCCTATATATCTGTGTTGTGCTGTTCCTCTGTTATTCCTCCTAGAAATCTATTACTGAGTATTTCAGCTGGGTGATATCATTCCAGTTCTTGAAGGGGTGTGTCGCTACTGTCAGCACTGATTGCACAATGTCAGACTGTGCAGGACACTCCCACATCTGGTAACACCCAGCTGACTAATTATAAATGTCTAGGAGGAATAACAGAGGAACAGCACAACCTGGGCCGCCAACAGAAATTTCTGGGCCCCATCCGGCTGAAGCACCTGGGCCCCCCCCCTGTAAACCCCGCCCCCAGCAACCTAATCGCCCCGCCCCCAGCAACCCGATCACCCCGCCCCAGCAAAAAAAAACGGCCTCTAGGATATAAATGCGCCCATTTTACCACATAATACAGTATGCAAAAAAGAACTGTATTGTATAGTACTATACTAAGTGAGTCACATATCTGTCTATCTCACATAGCTGTCAATCTAACATATCATAGACACAGGGCTAAGTAGCTCCATCCATATCCCCCTCCACCCATATACAATATCCCCCTCCATCCATATACAATATCCCCCTCCACCCACATACAATATCCCCTCCACACACATACAATATCCCCCTCCACTCACATACAATATCCTCTCCACCCACAATCACATATCCCCCTCCACCCATATACAATATCCCCCTCCACTCACATACAATATCCTCTCCACCCACATACAATATCCCCCTCCACCCACACAGGGCTGCCAACAGAAATTTCAGGGCCCCATACAGCTGAAGCACCTGGGCCCCCCCCTGTAAACCCCGCCCCCAGAAACCCAATCACCCCGCCCCCAGCAACCCTATCGCCCCACCCCCAGCAAAAAAAACGGCCTCTCGGACATAAATGCGCCCATTTTACTACACAATACAGTTTGTAAAAAAAGAACTGTATTGTGTAGTACAATATCAAGTGAGTCACATATCTGTATCTCACACATATGTCAGTCTAACATCAGACACAGGGCTAAGTAGCTCCATCCATATCCCCCTCCACCCACATACACTATCCCCCCCCCACTAGCCCACATACAATATCCCCTCCATATTTCCCTGGGTCACACACCTCACCACCATCAAAAATAAATAACACCCAGAAAGTAAGTCTAACTCCTATCACAGGGTCAATCAGGGACACATGTACGCTGGCATTATACCGGCGCCAATATAACCTACAACACCGCCATATAGAGACCACATAGACGTCCGACACCAGCTCAAGTATAACCTACAACACCGCCATATAGAGACCACATAGAGGTCAGACACCAGCTCAGTATAATCTACAACACCACCATATAGAGACCACATAGAAGTCAGACACCAGCTCAGGTATAACCTACAACACCGCCATATAGAGCCCCACTTTGGGTTTCAGACACCAGCTCAGCTATAACCTACAACACCGCCATATAGAGACCACATAGAGGTCAGACTCCAGCTCAGGTCACATCACATTACAGTGAATACAGCACTGATCCAATATAGAAGTAAAATAACCCCTGAAATCAGGGACTCACCTAAGACGTCTTATCTGAGGAGTCATTCTCTTCTCTCGGAAGTCGTTCTTTTTCCCTTTTCTTCTGCATCCGTTCCACACCGCCATGATGACATGTCCCGGCCACAACTCATCCCTGCAGAAATTACACACAAATATCTTATAATCCCCAATTTTCAAGCATTTCTTTACCTATTCCCACCTCTGTACAAACTACCCAGGGGTGGGAGAGCGGGTACAGGCCATAACTTAGAGGCCTGGTATCCTAAGGCTTTGGAGGGTGGGGAGAGGACTAACCCCCTGAAGATTATGCTACAACTATGGGCTGCTCCCCTAACAATTATATTACCAGGTAGGTAGACAAGACCCTAGGTAGGTTGGCAAATGTACAAGGCCCCAGGTAATTAGATAGGCCCTATTTAGGTAGGTAGACACCCGCCGGATAAGTTGGTAGGCCGGCCACAGGTATGTGGTGGGTACCTAGCCATGAGTCCCCTTTAGTTTGTAGGCGGCGTCAGGCCTTCCTTTAGAGTTAGGTAGAGTCAGGGCCCTCCTTTAGAGGTTAGGTAGAGTCAGGGCCCTCCTTTAGATGTAGACAACCAGGGCCCCTTTAGAGATAGGCAGCCAGGGCCCCCTTTAGTTATAGGCAGCCAGGGCCCCCTTTAGTTATAGGCAGCCAGGGCCCCCTTTAGATATAGGTAGCCTCATGGCCCCCTTTAGTTATAGGCAGCCAGGGCCCCCTTTAGATATAGGTAGCCAGGGCCCCCTTTAGATATAGGTAGCAGGGCACCCGTTATATGTAGGTAGCAGGGCCCCCTTTATATGTAGGTAGCCAGGGCCCCCTTTAGATATAGGTAGCCAGGGCCCCCTTTAGATATAGGTAGCCAGGGCCCCCTTTAGATGTAGGTAGCTGGGCCCCCTTTAGATGTAGGTAGCAGGGCCCCCTTTAGATATAGGTAGCAGGGCCCCCTTTAGATATAGGTAGCAGGGCCCCCTTTAGATGTAGGTAGCAGGGCCCCCTTTAGATATAGGTAGCAGGGCCACCTTTAGATGTAGGTAGCAGGGCCCCCTTTAGATATAGATAGCAGGGCCCCCTTTAAGATATAGGTAGCAGGGCCCCCTTTAGATGTAGGTAGCAGGGCCCCCTTTAGATATAGGTAGCAGGGCCCCCTTTAGATGTAGGTAGCAGGGCCCCCTTTAGATATAGGCAGCCAGGGCCCGCTTATATATATAAAAAAACAAAAAAACAAAACAACCACTTACCTGACTCTCGCTCCGGCTCCCGCCGCTCCGTGCTCCCGCGGTCTCCTACTGCGGCGCTGCATAGGCGGCGCGGTGAAGTGACATCACCGCGCCGCCTACGTCAGCAGTAGGGGCCGGCGCCTGGCAGGCTGAAGGTGCTAGGCCTTCAGCCTGCCAGGGAGATCAGTGGAGCGCAGCGCTAGTGGCACTGTGCTCCGCTGACACCGCGCAGCCCCGAGAGATGGGGACATTAGTCCCCAACTCCCGGGCCGGTCTCTAGGCGCTCGGGACGCAGGTCCCGGGCGTTCAGGGACCGGATGCGCGGCCGGGCCCCGGGGAGCAAAGGCACTGCCTCCGAGGCCCCTAGCAACTCGGGGCCCACACTGTGGGCCAGGCGGAGCCTGGTTCGGCAGCTGCGCCGCCGGGCCCCGCTCTGCCGTGTGGAATAAGGGGGCCCGCTTGCCGCAGGCCCCCTTATTCCACCGGGCCCCATACGGGAGTACTGGTTGTACCTCCTGTATGGCGGCCATGAGCACAACAAAGAGATATAAGAGAAGATGCCCCAGAATTGTTATTACACAGGGAACACAAGGGTTTACTACATCAGAAGGTCAGGAGAGGTCACAGATCTTCTTTAAATGACATTAAAATATAGCACAAACCTAAAGCCAACAATAGAATTGCAGATAATACATTGAACTCATCATTACCAATACTTAAATAGAGTGCCCCATGTCCATACTAAGACATACCAATTTTGTAAGGGGTCCCCACTTTGGAAGCCCCTCTAATAGCAAAAGCAGAGAACCACTGGATTTGCAAGGTGTATGGGCCGGTTGATTCCTCCAACAATTACAGCTGATTATTGGAGTGTCTGGCATCATGGATGCCCAGCTAATCAAGAGCTAAATTGCCCCCTTTATGTTGTTATTGTGGCACAATGCCAATTTTTGTTTCACCTCGTCACTGGGAACTTGGGACATGATCTAATGCAGATCTTACTCCCATTGCTGTGTTCTCCATTGTGTACATGGGGTATCCTCATTCTAAAAGAATAATTTGCCTCTTAGTAAAACTGCGCCTAAAGCTGACCTTAGACTTAAAAGGCGACATGTATGTACAGGGCTGTGCCAGTATTCTGGTGTCCCTTCAGCCCCAAAACTGTTGCAGCCCTGTTCTCTCAATGTATGAGCAGACACACTCAAAAATTCGGTGCATTATTGGGCACCTGCAGCACTTTGTAATGCGTCTGAGATCGGGGGGCGTTCTGGAAGTGCGTCGTACCACAACTGTATGATTCTACACATTTATGACTGAAGAACGGCGCATTACTGCTGGAACAGGTAGACCAAGTTACAAGTGGTTTACCTGAGCCTGAGTTGTCGTAGTGGAGCTAGAATGCACCAAATCTATGACCCTCAGTAGAACAGGTTCATACATTCTAGCACATTCTACACTGCTTTAAAGCTATTTAGAACTGGCCTCATTGTGCCTAGATCATACATGTTGCCCAAAATATTTATATCTGCACCAGTGGGGGATCCAGCTAAATCTGGTAAACTCTACGGAAAATCTGTGTTTGGTGGTCATGCACTAAGCATTAACTGAGATTAACTTTTAAAGTGCAAGTTTAATGAATAAATGGATAGTCCAGCTAGCATAGGGCCAAGTTTAGCTGATGACAAATTAGGCAGTTGCCCAGAGCCCCTATATGCTGTGGGGCTCCAGAGAACAGGACTCTCCGTAGCAACCAGCCTTCTTTACTGCCTAAGGGAATGTAAAGTGAACCTCTTCACTGTCCCTTACTTTATAATTAACCTTTTCACTACCATAGATTTCCTTGGAGTCTACTTTGCTGGACAGCTAAGCTCAAATGCCTTCTATTCTTATTACTCTACCTTAGAACAGATCATCTTCATAATTGAAAAACAGATATGTATCACCCGATTCTCAGATTAGCTGAACACACAGCATCTAGTTTCTTCCCTTAGTCAAAAAACATACTAATAGCTTAACTATCTCCATACGATATTGGCTATACTGTGTTTTATATAGAAGAGCGTTGTTCTTCGGATTGAGATCAAAGTCAAATTCGACCTGAATCTGAGCCCTTTGATTCAGGTCGGCACAAATCGAATTTTGTCATTATTCACCAAAACCATAAATTTGCGTGAAAGTAAGAGATTTTAGGAGTTTTTACGGTAAACTTACCAATCCGTTGCAAATCTAGTCCGATGGCACTGGTTTTCTGCTTGCTCTTCTGATCAAACGTCACTTCTAGATGGGACGTTGGACAGACAGTGCCGCCAGACTGGAAGCTGTGAGTGAACCATAAAAGCTCCCAAAAACCTTAACCCCAATTTAGAGTTAGGATTAGAGTGAAAAAATGTAAAGAAAAAAAAAGTACCAACTCAATTTTTTCCAGTCGAAATGAACAAGAACAGATTTGAACAACCATAACACCGAGCAAGATTCAACTCTAGTAAATAAATAAATTTATTTGCAAACTTAATTGACCCCAAGCTTTACTATTGCTAAGACTGCACATTAAATTTGTATATATATAAATAAAAATAAAACCTCCTGTCCACCATAATGGATAATCAGGATGTCCATGTAAATGGGACCCAAATCTATATGTCTCAATCCAGGGCAGAAAAACTTGAGAAATGACCATAACAACTTACTTGTCGAACACTACAGCAGCATAAGCCGGCTCTGCAAAGAGGACATCTCCAGCCCATAATTCCCTTGTGGCTTTGAGACCCCGTCCTTTGCCTTCAGAGTTGAACAGTTCTGCGTTCTCCATCCTTGCAAGTGTCATAAGCCAGAGCTGAACAGAAGAGGAGTCAGCCTCGCTGTGTTAATGACTGGCCCAATCCTCAGTCACGTCTGTTATTTCAGCACCTTCACATTCCCAAAGAACAATCCTAAAAAAGGAACATCTCCCCTCCCCTTCTTAACTGCCTTTCTAACAGCTCAGAGGTGGCTGTGGACTCTTTCACTGCTCTGTCCCACCAGCCCTCTCCCACCCCTCCCCAGGCTAAAATACCATCCAGAGAGTCTGAAAACTATTTAATAAAATGTATGCCCTGCCACCCGTAACGATATAATGCAATATTCCGTTTATACAAAGCTCTGTGAAACCTTTTCTTCTCTGCAGTCTATTTCTGGAGACCAGTTGCTCGGTCACATCAAGTGACAAACAGCTGTCACCATGTGCAGAGTGTTGGCCCTGTCCATCTCCCTCTTGGGTCTAATACCCAAGTTTTAATTGAATAATAAAAGGAAATAAAAAGCTATTGTGGCAGCTGTTTCATTGGCAGCTTCAATAACGGGATCGCGTAACACAGCATCAGTAGTAATATAGGCATCAGACATATAGGGGGTTATCTAGAAGCATCCAGCACAGTCCATGTAATGTAGTAATGCTTAAAATAGCCATATGTGAAATAGAATATCCTGAAGGAACTGTCACAAGGTATTTAAGGCGTTCAGGAACGTTCCCCGGCTTTCCACACAAATGTTCTCACTTAGTTGGTGTTACCCTCTGAGTGTTGTTGAGTCTGGCCAAAGCTTCGAGGAGATTCTGGACTATTACATCTGACCTCGGCACCTGTAGGAGTTGACTAGGAACAACCTTAGACTAGTTGTACTCCAATATATGTGGTTATAATGCTAAATGTGGCCATAAACATTGACTATAAAGGTGGCCATACATATTGACTCTAAAAGTGGCTATACACATTAACTCTAAAAGTGGTCACACACATTGACTTTAAAGGTGGCCATACAGATTGGCTATAAAAGTGGCCATACACATTGATGCTAAAGGTAGCCATACACATTGACTCTAAAAGTGGCCACACACATTGACTCTAAAGGTGGCCATACACATTGACTCTAAAGGTGACCATGCACATTGACTCTAAAGGTGGCCATACACATTGACTCTAAGGCCCCGTTCACACGGCTTATTTGCCGACAGATTGGCGCCGTATTCCGCGCCGGATTTGCGCTTCAATACGGCGTCAATCCGTCGGAGTCATTACGGTAATCCACTGCTCTCATAGAGAACAGTGGATTCCGTCGCTCCTCCCCGCTCGGCAAATCCGCCGCGGGGGGAGACAGTGACATGCACATTATTTACGGCGCGGACGCGCCGTAAACAATGCATTGTCTATGGGGCCGGGAGCGGCCGCCGTCCCGCCCCTTATTCACGGCGGATTTGTGCGCTCAATACGGCGCACAAATCCGTCGGGAATAAGCCGTGTGAACACGGCCTACAGGTGACCATGAGAGAACATATGTAGTGGCTCACCTGCGAGTTCAAACTCCAGCCTTATCTTCTATGTTGCAGCTGAATATCTCCTACTTCACTGCATCTTTGATTCGAGGACTTGGACGAACAAAACAAAAACAAAGATGGAGGCGCGCTGGCTAGGCGAAGCAAATCACATCCGGACCGAGAATGCTTGATAGGAGAAATCTTTAATATTCAAACTGGAATAGTACAGCAGTACTCAAGGCTAAAAGTCCGGGTGCAACCCGGTCTGACGCGTTTTGAGCCGGTGGGCTCTTGATCACAGTAATATAAAAATGGGAGAGTCCCAGTTAAAAACATTCTTTAGCCAATAAACATCACAGTGGGTATTACATCATATCCTGTGGGATTTTATCCATTTAGAGGAAACACAAGAAGGTAGAAATATGTCTACATCAAGCACAAACATGTGCCTAACAGGTGACCATGCACATTGACTCTAAAGGTGGCCATACATATTGACTATAAAGGTGACAAGAACAGCACTGATCTATCTCTGTCCCATAGACTTTGAATAAAGCAGCAGCACCCTTGCTTAGCCACCAGTCCTCATCTTTAAGAGTCAGAATGTAATAATACATTTACAGAGAAAATAAGAAAAACAAATTATCGCTGCGAGGGAGGCAAAGCCTGGCCCACGCTGATCTGATAATCAGAATTAGAGGGGTGTCCTTCATGAGCCAGCCCATTTACATATGTGTTGGCATCTTAACCAGATGCCAACTGCCTGATGACTATAAATGTCTGGGCACTCAACATCTACCTCTACATTGATGTTGTGAAACTAATTATGCAGCTGTGGGAGTGGAGAGACGGCTGTCAATGCTAGCCAGCTCTACACTGAACAGGCAGGGATGGATTATTACCATCCCTGCCATCGTAATCACTTTGTGTGCATTGCTCAATGAGTGCTGTATATACAGATGGCAAGGAAGCCTCCCGGCACCAGTGGCCATGTGATCACTGGGGCTCATTAGCTGCAGATGCTGCTGGGTCTTTTCCGCCTATACCTGCCTATACCTGCCTATGGAGGACATATACCTGCCTATACCTGCCTATGGGGGACATTACACTGCCTATTCCTGCCTATGTAATTTTATTGGTATCCGTTTTTATTTTTGAAATTTACCAGTAGCCGCTGCATTTCCCACCCTAGGCTTATACTCGAGTCAATAAGTTTTCCAATTTTTTTGTGGCAAAATTAGGTGCCTCAGCTTATATTTGGGTCAACTTATACTCGAATATATACGGTAAGTTTTTTAGATTCCATACAGAAAGTAAGGTTTTCAGAACAGTTTCTTTTTAGTCTAATTTGTTCAGCGCATACTTCTAAAACACGGGTGCGGGGCCGTCCCTGGCCAGCCTTATTCTCTGTCACTATCAGCCGTGCGTAAGCGCCACAAAGAGGTGACATGTCACTTCTCTCCACCGGCGGGGGGAGACGAGACGTAATTCATAGTTGTCTATGAGAGCTCTATGAATTATCATCATTGTGGCGCGCATTTCGGCCGTATTAAAGAGCAAATACATGGCAAAATGTGCAAAATGCCGCACTTATGTGAACATACACTAAAGGATCGCTTTTTTGGTATGGAGGGGATGACAAGATTTAGCGAGTAATGTCGTCTTTCCAGCTGTGTTCTTACCATAAGCCTGAGTAATAATGGAAGCAGACGCAGCATCACCACACAGCATCAAATCCCAAAAATATGGGAAAAAGTGAATGAAAGACCAAAAAAGTTGTTATTAAAATAAGCTTGAATTTCTGGCACGGTCGCTATCCCCGACTTCCAAATAATTAGGAGATCGTCTATATAACGACCACACCAGATTATGTTAGAAAAAAAAAGATTGAAGTGATTAAAAATGTAATGTGTTTCCCACCAGGCCATGTAAATTATGGCTAAAGAGAGTGAGAATTTGGCCTGTGTCTGTTTCGTGTTCATTTACCTGGCTTATCCTGTTTTTATATTTCTACAATAAAGGAGCTTTTGTTTGAAGATGCTGAAGTACAATTCTATTTTTCTCTTTTGGGATGTATAGACCATCCCAGAGAGAGTCCACTGTTTGGGGCCCCCTTCTCAAGCCTGAGCTGAAAGCAGCTCTCTCTATGGCAGGTTTTAATGCCATGTGCCACAGTGTTTCCCCTACAGTGGTCACATACCACTCATCATCAAGTACTAGAGAAGAAAATATCTTTAGAGGCTAAAATATTTGGAAATTGTAAAAATGTCCTCTTGTGATTGAATCAGGTGCCGAGTTGTCATAAAGACCTAGCATGGATTCAACTCCCCATCTGCATCAATATCTACATCCTGCATGAATGATGTGTGTGTATGTGTGTACATTGATGTAGATGGTAACAAAGCTGGATTCATCTCATCATTACTCCATTGGGTCTTGGCATAGAGTCAGCCACAGGCAGGGATGGTCTGCATAGTGCTGGCTGATCCTCAGTGTATACATACATACTTTCCTTAATGTGTCTCAGAAGTCATCTTTGATTCAGTGCAGAGGCCAAATCACCTGATGGGAAAGTAAACTCTGGCAGACTAATTTTAAACCTAAAATCATTTGAGGTATTTGTATGTGAAGCTCATCACGTGCGTTATTAAAGAGCTAAATTCGGATTTTGGAGAGCCCAGACTGATTGGATTGTAGAAGTACTGGTTCACATTGAAGTGGAGACAGTCCTTAGACACGTTCCTGGGCAGTGCTAGGATACACTCTCTCCAATCTCTGCTACAATTTACTTACAGAGGCCTAAAATATGTGCAGATCTAAGGTTAGGTGCCCACAGCAATTGTAAAATACCATTGGATTCTGTTTTAGAATCTGACCAGTATTTTACAACCAGTTTTCAATTTTTGATGCAATTTTTTGCACGGATTTTACGGTCGGTTTTCGACCCATTACCATTGAACTGTACAGTAATCCGCCAATTTCAAGTGAAACATGAGGGATTATAGAACATGTTCTAAGTTTTTTGAACAGATTTCAGATTAGAAATCTGACATGTGTAGACTATGGCTCGGATTTTCTATTGAGGTCTATGGGGAAGATTTACCGTCGGGTTTTTGCAGATTCTAAATACTAAATCCACTTAAAAATCTGACGTAAATCACTGTTGTGTAGATGTAGTCTAGCGTTTCACACTGTGTGAGGTTTGTACTGATCTATTCAGCTCGACAATCCTCTTTGGGCTAAATAGTATGGACTTCAGGTGAATTTATTTTGCCTGTACTAATACATTATAGCAAATCATCAGAGAATCAGCTGTACTGTCACTTACCGAGGACTGACTGCATACGATTGAGGCAAAGCCTTGAGTAGTAATGAGTGAATATTTAGGATTATTTGTCTGCCATCATTTTTTATTTATTAAAAGGGTTCTCTAGTTCATACCACAAATGAAATAATAAGCTACTGCAGCCCATAAAAGAAAAAAAGCCTGCGCCCCCCTTCCTCCGCTCCAGCACCGGCGTTCCCTGGTCTTCTGGTCACCTTTGTTCTCTTCTGAACAGGACATCACTGCTGCAGTTGCTGATTGATAAATGGAGACAAATTGAAGACTAAGGAGAGGCAGCGCTGGAGCGGTGGAGCAGAGGAAGGGGAGTGTGGGCTTTCTTATTTTATAGGGCTCTTAAGGTTCTTCACTCATTACCAGAAAGAGAATGAAACTTTACCTCAACATGCAGATAGCCTGCAGGAGCTTATGATTGCGTTGCTAAAGAAAGAAGAAACTGGGGCTGCATCCTTTATCAGCATGGAAGTGATGGTACAAGATCAATTTGTGCTGGGCATGAAGAAATAATCACTGCGGGGAACCTTAAGAGAGTGTGTTAAACTGGATCCCCACCTGACCTTCCACCAAGTCTTAAAGGAATCGATCATCTTGGAAAAGGAGGAAGAGGTAGAAGCCACCTATGGCTTGCCGGGAGGGGACATTCAGGTTAAGAATTAATTCCATTGAGAAAGTGCTATGGGAACTTGAAGCGTCATTGTCGACCCAAGATGGTTGGTTGGCATCCAGGCCTAGGGGAGTGTTAAGGTTAGGTCTACCCGGGGACGGGATCCTGCACGAATGAGAGATGTCAGACTGAGATGTTGGAAGTCTGAAGAAGTTGGTAACATAGCCAGGAACTGTCCCTGATGGGGTGGTAACTCCAACTCTGGAGATTTAAACTAGATCCGCCTGCATTTGTGGGGTGAACTGCAGGAGGAAGCACCAAGTCATGTCCCCTGCTAGAGGATAAAGACTTATTTGGTGAGAGCCCAGTGGTCAAAGTTAAGTTTAATGGGAGGGGGGGTTGCCTACCTACTAGACACAGGCTTACAGGTTACAACCCTTGCAAAGGCGGCATTTGAAAGACACTTTCCACCTACTTGGTTTAAAGACAGCACATTATGGTTGAGTTTAAAAGCTGCCACTAACTTTCTGACCTACACTGTAGGGGTCATGCAAGCTGACATCAATAACTGTTAGCAGCTGGTTACAGGAAAAGATGACGTGGTGGTACAGATCCCTATGGATTCCCAAGTGCCAGTGATTTTTAGGTATGAACATGCTATAAGCCCTTGATGACTCATAAATTGGGGCCAAAGTATTGGAAGCATGTTCCTGATGATTGTCTATCCCACAGAGCTCTGCAGCAAGAGAGCTGCATAAAAGGAGAGCTGAAAGTGGTCACCAGGCATCTGGGTTGCGTTAGAGTACTCTATTCCAGACCACAATGTGTGCAGGTGAGACACAAGTTGCTGATCCCAATGTTCATAGGCACAGATAGGAAATTGCAGGGCACTACAGTAGTGGTATAGCCTGTCCTTCAGATGGAAAGGGTAACTGTGGGGCACACCCTGTGTGACCTACGAGATGGCAGGGTCCTGATGCGGGTCATGAACGTGAATAACCATGCTGTATAGTGACTTTGCTGTCTCAAGAACGCATGGCAGAAGTATACCCAGTGCAGGAAGTACAGACTTTATGGCAGTTTGATTGGGAGCTGGAGGTGGCTGAGACAAAAGCGGGAGTAGTCACTCTGTGCCAGGTAAGAGCAAAGAACCCTTCCTCCTCAGTTGACACCATCATGTATAAAGTGTGTTTAGAGGAGGCCAAGTTTACTGTGGCAGAAAGGGCCAAATTCTCATTAGTTCTGGCAGCCCATATGAGTGCTTTCTCCCATCATGAAGCAGACTTTAGCCTTAAATAGATGTTACAGCATGAGATCCTGACTGGGAATGCCCATCCAATTCGACAGTGTTATCGACAGAATCCTCAAGAGGTTGAGGCCAAGCTAAAGCAAGTGTAGCAGAAACAGGTGAAGAAAAAGGACAAGACTTGATGGTTCTGTGTGGATTGTAGGTGTTTACACAGTGAGGAACTCCTACCCACTACCCTGCATTGAAGATTTGGTGGTGGCACTGGGGCGCTCCTGATATTTCTCTACTCTGGATCTGGCCAGTGGGCATTGGCAGGTGCCAATTGCCTAATAAGACTGAGAAAAAATGGCCTTCGTTACCACCATGGGGTTTAGTTCCTCCGTTTGCCTTTTGTTCTGAATAATGCATCAGCCACTTTACAGAGACTGATTGAGTTGTGCCTGGAGGATTCGAACTATGAGTGCCCCCTCATTGATCTTGATTATATAAACATATTCTCGCCCTTGTTCACAGAACATCTAGAACAGGTGTTAGCATAGTTGGAGTACCATGGTTTGAAGTCGAAGCCCCACAAATGTAATTTGTTCCAGGAAAGCATAAGATACCTAGGCCATGTAGTCTTCAAAGACGGCCTTCAGCCGGTGGATGCCAAGGTTCGGTCAGTGCAACAGTGGCCCACCCCTCCATACGGTAAATGAATTGAGATTCGTCCTAAGGCTAGTGGGGCATTATAGACATTTCATGAGAGACTTTGCCAAGATTGCAGCCCCCTTGTATGCCCTTTTTTCAGGGAGCGACCCCAGAGGAGGTCAAGCGACAAGGAATTCCATGGAATAAGGCGCTTTTGGGATAAGATGAATTTTAACAGGGTTACTCCAATTACTTAGATTAGGAACCGTCTAAAATTCAGTCAAAATTAAAAAAAAATGTATTAGTTTGGAGTTTTTTTTTTGCAGCTTCCAATAGCCATAAAATTGTTTATTGTATTTCCTACATGAAACCATCCGACAATACCAAACATGTAGGGTTTCCGTTATGTTTTGGTGGCGTAAAAAAAATTCCAAACATTTTTTATATTTGAAATTTGCGCCGTGGCGCCATTTTGTGCGACCAATAACTTTTTTGTACTAACACCTACGGACATCAGTGAGGCGGCATTTTTTGCGGGCTGAAGTGTACTGTTTATTGCTAGCACTTTGAAATGGATGCGACTTTTTTGATCACTTTTATTCCAATTTTTATAGGACATCTAATGACCATTTGGAATTTTTTTTCTTCTACGGTGTTCAGCTTACGGGATAAATGATGTTATATTTTTATAGATCGGACTTTTTCGGATGCGGCGATACCAAATATGTGTAACTTTTTTATTATTTTATTGTTTTTATTTGTAAAATGGTGAAAGGGGGGTGATTTGAACTTTAAATACTTTTTTTTTCTTACACTTTAAAACTTTATTTATTTATTTTTTTTACTTTAACATTGAGTCCCCCTATGGCGCTTCACCACTAGGGGGCGCAATCGTTAATACAGCCTAATGCATTGCATAGACAATGCATTAGGCTGTACCAAGATGGCGTTTTCCCCACTTCCTGTTTCGTGCCAGAAGTGGGGCAAACGGGAACATGGCAGCAATCAGAGCCGTCACAAGGCTCCCCGCTGCCATGTTCACCGATTGGGACTCGGCGATCTTATCGCTGATGTCCCGAATGGGCTGAAAAACAGTGCGCAGCACTGTTTTTCATTCATTTAGACGCCGCGGTCATCTTTGCCGCGGCGTCTAAAGGGTTAAACAGCGCAGGCGGGCGGCGCCGCCCCCTGTGCTGTAGTGCCGGGTGTTAGCTGAAATTAGCCAGTGGGGCCAGTGTAATGCAATACAAGTAGTGCCAGTAGTACCAGTGTAATGCAGAACCAGTAGTACCAGTTTAATGCAGTAGGTATAGATCCAGTTTAATGCAGTAGGTGTAGATCCATTGTAATGCAGTATATATGAAGTTAGCATTATCCAGTAGGTGAGATACCAGTATAACGCACTGGAGCTCATCGCACTGGACCTCATCTCAGAGGTGGCTATTGCTGGCTTGGTGTCAATAGGGAGCAGCATTAGGTGTATATGGAGCTGTATAGCTCAGGCTGCTGGGTGCACTTAAATTGGGTGCGTGACTGTAGATTTACGTTGCACTCGTCTCTGTGACTCTTTCTCTTTGACTGTTTAATCTCATCATTACTAAACATTGCTTCTTTGAAATAAACTTCGGAAGGAATTCCACAGTAGCAACACATTTCACCAACACGTAAAGTGTTTACATTCTGTATTGGAGCCGGAGTGCAGCCCAGGCTGATTTACTTCTGTATTCCAAGGCAGCTAGCTGCAAGATTCGGAGCCAGTGCACCTCCCTGCGACCTCATAGCCACTCTGTCAATGTCTTGCTACTTCAAGCCGTATAGATAGAAGGCAAAGCACATAGGAGAAGTCCCATAAGATTACAATGTCGGCCAGTGCTGGGGGCTGTGTGAGCAGGGATAAGGGTCCTTCCTCTCCACCACCACCATAGGGCATACTCTTTGGTACATATCCTGTGTACGGTATAGTCAAGAAAACTTCTGGTAGACCTTGAAAGATGCTAATAGCTCTGTATTTCTTCATATCATGTTACATATTGTTGATGAAACACAATAAAGACACAAGTTCATATTCCATCACTGTCCAAAAGTCCAGTGCTTATAATATGTACAGTAATAAATATACTTTTCAGGAAAGGCAACTAGGTCCTTCTTGAACTTGTCCAATGTATCCATCATCACAACCACCTGTGACTCAATAGTCTTACTGCTCTTACAGTAAAGAATCTACGATAATGGTAATCTTCATTCCTCTAGACCACACGTGTCAAACTCAAGGCCGCAAGTCAATCCTAACCTTCCATCTCATTTTATGTGACCCTCAAGACCTTGGGAGCAATTGTTCATTAAGTGAGCTGCACATGTTACATTTCTCCCAGCTAGCACTGGGGCTTATATTGCCTCCTACTAGGAATAGTTCTTTGTCCAGACATTGAGCTGTGAATATGGCCTTGTGTCTGTGTTTTTAAGTAAATAATGTCCCATTTTTCTGTGTTTCTTCTGTAAATTGCTGGTAAGGCTAGTGAGTATCTACAATGAGGACCCTTGACATGGCTTACGAGCTTACATACTTTGGCCAAAATAACAACTAATATCTCATATTTGATATTTTTACAGTATGTAGTTTTGCCCTGTAATATTAGGGAGTATGGGATGCCAGTATTTTGTGTTGGACACTTAAAATATGCTGGGCAACCCACCCCATTGAATAGTACGGGGTCATCAATTGGTTGTAAACCAGCATGATGTACCACATGTAACCGTATAATTGACACCCTCCATAAGCCTTATCTATATGCAATTGTAATACTAGCAATCATCCCCTCATAGACAGTAGGTGTGTGAGTGGTTGTTTATCAGTGTTTTTGCATTTGTGCTGTGTTGTCTTGTGGCTTTTCTGCACACTGATGTGAACTGATACTTATTCAATGTGCAGTTTTTTACTGGGCAGTTGCCCTCTACTGGATGGGTGTGTGAGCAATTGCTCATCAGTATTCTGTACCTGTTGAATTTCTCCCATGTAGCACTAGGGCTTATATTGCCTCCTACAGGGAATGTTTTTGTCCAGCCATTGAGTTATAAGTTTGGCCTTTTGTCTATGTTTTAAATATAATGTCCATATTATTATGTGATTTGACCACAAGACCTTAGACACAGTGAGCAGGGACAAGGTCTAGACACAGAAGGACCTGCTCTCTGCTTTCTCTAGAGATTGCGGCCAGTGCTTGGCAGGGGCGGCGCCAGCACAGGGAGCGGGCTACATCTTGGATTCAGAGCGTCGGCATGCACCTCCACACTGCTCTGTCAAAAAGAGTAGCACAGGTCTGGCAGCCCTGCTCAGACACCCTACAAGGGAGGAACCTCAGTTCTAAAGAGATGGAAGGAACTGACTATAGCACAACCTTAAAGGACATGTTAGCCTCTTACTGACCATGTGGCGCACCACGGCCATTTGGAGGGCACTGTAATGCCAAGGAAAATTAGTTTGACACCCCTGATCTAGACATAAAGGTTGCCCTCTTGCCATAGTTACTAGTCTATGTGTAAAAATAGCACAAGAGATTTGTATAATATCCCTGTATATATTTGGACTTGGTAATTAAATTGCCCCTAATCTGTCTTTTGCCAACTGAATTACTTCAATAAACTATCTTGGTTCGGCAGTCTACCTATTCCTTTTTCTTGCACCTCAGACTCTTCTACACCTGCTTCAGCTAAGTTTTCTTATACTCAAGTGCTCAAAACTTTAAAAATTATTACATACAGTATGTGTCCTCACTGGAGATTTGTATAGAGGAAAAACCATGGGTGACTTGTATGTATTTTGGCGCTCAAGCGCCATTTTTTTTCCGCGCATTTGTAGCATAGAATGCGCCTGAATCTATGAACCTGTTCTACTCCGGCCATAGATTTAGCTCTTTCCAGCTACAAAGCAATACTTCTGCCTCAGGTAAACCACTTTTAAAGTGTTCTACCTGTCCCAGCAGTAATGCGCATGGATTTGCCGTACTGAAGCTATAAATGTGTAGTGCGCCCCGCCTCCCGCACGCCTACCGATCTCAGGCTCATTACAAAGTTTAAAGTGGAGTGCGCCTGTTTACAAATAGAGCGAACGAGGCTTCTGGCGCAGCCCCGTTCATACATGTCGCCCTATGTTTTTCCTTTAGCTGCCTGAAAGGTGGCAAGTACCTGTACGTCATATGTTGGGGTATAGTTTCCAACATGAGGTCTTTTTAGGGTTGTTTATTAGGTTTGAGCAACTTAAAGGTACCAGTTAAACGGAAACGGTGCCTAAAACATATGCTAATAAAAATTAGACCTCAAAACCCAGTAGGACCTCCTACAATTCTGAGGCTTGTGATTGAGTCAAATATCACAATAGTGTTGCAAGTGGGATATTTCTAAAATCGGTAGAAGCATGGGAATACACATTTAGTTGCTTTTCTCTGGTAATATCTACTGTGCCTCAGTAAAAAGTAAAAAAAGTTAAATTTTTAAATTTCACCTCCACTTTGTTTTAATTCCTGTGAAACATTTAGGCTTCATCTACATGGCAATTGTAAAATACTGTTGGGTTCTGTTACAGAATCGGATCAGTATTTTCTAATTGTTTTTTACTACATTTTTTGCGCTAATTTTTTTTCGGTGGATTATAGAACAGGTTCTATGTTTTTTGATCAGATTTCAGATTTGAAATCCTACCTCAGAAAATCCAAGCTGTGTAGACTACAGCTTGGATTTTCTATTGATGTCTTTGGAAATGATTTACAGTTGTAGAACAATAAAAAGATGTTTAAAAATTATTATGTCAACTTAAGGTAAACAGAACTGGTTGTACACTTTATTGTGTGGTATAACTATCTGTCTTACAAGCAGATATTTTTTTAATTTTGAAAAGGGAAAATTTTTCCAAATTTTCACATTTTTAGGTTTTACACAAATAACTATATGAACCTAAATGCATTTCTTACTTAAAGCACAATGTGTCATGAGAAAACAATCTCTTAATCACATCAAAGCATTAAAAAGTTATTTGCACACAAAGCAATACATGTCAGATTTGAAAAATGGGGCCATGTTATCAAGGTCAAAACTGGCTGCGACAGTAAGGGGTTAATAAAATCTACGAGTTGAAATTCTTCATAAACTGGATCTTAGCGGGGTCTACAACTTGATTAAAATCCAGGAATGCGATGAATAGAAAACTGCTTCAACATTTGCATTGGGCACTTTAAATATTTTGTTATTTCCTTCAGGCTCTGTGACAACCTGGACGTCTTCTAGGAATTTGTCAATTACGTTTTCAGCAAACTCTTTATGTTCATGTAGACGTCTACCTTCATAACATCTAGACTTGGAAACCTACCAAACTTATGTCTTCTCTGTTCTGCAGTGTCTCAGGCAGAACAACCTTTGTACCAAACTACAGAAATGTCTGTTTGAAAGGTCTCATCGACCTTTCTAGGGATATGAAATCTTTGAGCATGGTTTGCAATTGGATCCAGAAAGACCCTCCGCTGTCCTCAAGTGGCCATGTCCACAGAGCTTGAAGATCATTCATTGCTTCTTGGAGTTTGCCAATTCTTACTAACAGTTTATACATTTCCAACTTTGGTGACACTCACTTCTGCCAGTAACTGGTTTCTTCAGACAGAAGCAGCTTTTATGAAATTAGAAAAGCTATAGTTCTTCATCAGTCACCTTTTTTTCTGGAGGCATAGGCTTCTTCCATACAAGTCAGAGCCATTCTCTCTCAAAACTAAAAGAGAAGATTAAGGGCAACATGTCCCATTAGGGCTGTACCATTTTTTGTGTATTTTGCACCCAAAAACTTTTGACGCCCTATTCTCTATATAAATTAACTGAAGTACACCAAAACTAGATGCATTATATGCCAGGCAAAACACATTTGGATGCACCTAAATTAGGCACATCAAATATGCTAGCAATGATAGGCTAAGCGCCTACATTACTGTATGCTATGCGCCTAGATTAGGCGCATCAATTTTACTAAGCAAGGTAAACCAGACGCCAGGTTCATTCATTTAGACACACTATACATTCATTTAACACGCCTTAAAGGGGTTGTCTCAATACAAGGATTGCTGCTTATTATGTCAAAGATCTTGCAGAAACAAGTCACTTTGCAATATGTGTCCATTAACAGTGTCCTACCTATTCCTAGATATCCCCTCTTGTATGGGCTACATCAGCTCCTCAGGTCGCTATAGCTAAAGACCTGTTTGATCTATCCTGATAGGCTGACAGGGCTGGTTGCGATAGCTACAGACCTGGCTTCTACTGCAGCCTAGTGGAAGCCAGTAAACACGCCCCTGAATTCAAAGTAAAACCAAGAAAACAGGATTGAGGTAAGATGAATCAATGTAGTGAAACAACCCCTTTAAAACTGGTGTGGCAGTGCCTCTTTTCTGACATGTCGCCCTAAGTTCTGTGTATTTTTCTCCAAATCCTTTTCTTCTGCTGAGAATTCGAGACTGCAAGCTGCTAGCAAGCAAACTGGCCTTCGGAGAGTAGACTTTCCGTTCTTTTGTGACCATCTACATAGACCACAAATACCTTTCTTATAGCCCTGCAGAATAAAAGGATGCTCTCTGTGGGTTATTCCTCCAAAATGTTTGTTCATCCAGTTATGTGTAAGTTTATCTTTTACAATTACCTGTGGCCGTTTCTGTCATTGTACAAAACAAAGACGTTTAATAAAAAAAAAAAGTTTGTTGCTTCTTCAATTCCTGAATGTCTGTAGACTTATCCTGCTATGTAATTTAGAAGGGACTTAGCCCGTTCTTCTTATTGTACTGTTATCTGGTTAGCAGTAGACCATTTCTCCAATCTGCACATTTCATTCTTTTTCTGGTATTACTTCGGCAGTCCATCTGGCCTCCTCGTTATTACATCTTCCGTCTGCATGGATTACCTTTGCATAGCATTGCATATTGTTTCCGACAAGAGTCTGGACTACTGGAAGTCAAGCTGGTTTTCTCCTCAGCCTATCAGCTGCATGGACTAGTGGTATTGTTGGGGTTCAGGGGTACACCACGTGACTACTTCTGTCGAAATTGAACACTGATTGCCAGCACGAAGAAATGACACCAAAACACAGAGAGCTGGCATGATCTCCTCCTCAGTGTGTTGTGGCAGACTGACCGTGTGCAGTTGCAGGTCTCTGCCACTAGGTGAAATTCAGCAGGATACCTGCTACAAACGTGCCACCGAATGTCTGGGTTTGGTGGGGGAAGGAGACTTGTTGGTGTCAGTAACAATAGTTTACTGATACAGGTAGCTAGAATGGCTGCCTTGCAGCCAGGTATGGGTTTCCTTTCCCGGGACGGTCGCAGCATTGGGTGGGAGGCCGTCCCCACATTCCAGGCCAGGTTTTGGGCCAGTCCCTGTAGGGCTACAAGAGGTCTCCTACTACAGTTGATCGGGGGCGTGGTCTGCTAGCTGGCAGTGAGCAGATGAGCTGGAGAGAGGCTCTTGTCCCCACAGAGACTTGGTGAGAAGTCTGACCCCAGTGTGGGGAAAGTGTGTATGGTGCTCGGCGGTAAGCCGAGGCCATTGGTAGAGAGGGCGCTCTACTAAACGTGTTTAGTTAGTGGCCAGATGGCCGAGGATTTTATTTGTGTTTGTTTTTGTTTGTAATACCTGTGTCTGAATAAACCTGGTTGAGGCCAGTTAAATCAAAGCCTGAAGTTGGAGTGCCAATCCGTTTAACCAAAGCGGCGATCCCAAAGCTGGATGATCCCAGGCCAAGCCAAGATGGCGGCTGAAATGTGAGTGAGTCGTCACAGTGTGTACAAGCGCAGACTGAATCAGCCTTTATTACAATACAATGGTTTTTACAAATTGCTTTCAGGAGCGTGGTTAAGTTCCTTTGTTTCTTGCATCCATCAGGAATGTGGCACTAGTTGATTGGTTCTCCAGATATGTTCATGGTTTCCACCCAGGTCCATGCTGCCACATAATGGGGAGTGGACCAGGAAGCAGGCGCCATTTGGAGTATCTCTGTTGTTCAGATAAGCTTATATATGTGTAATAATGTTTTGCACCACAAACTTTATTAGAAAAGAATTAGAAAAATATATGTTTCCCTTCACAGTATGTTCCAATTAAATTCTAGAGATCTACTTTTGGAATTTTTTTTCTCACAGCAGGGTGAAAAATGTCACATAAAAGAATCCATTTTTATTGTGCATGGACAACATCCCTGGGAACCTCTTCCCAGCTCCTTGATTCTAAAATCCCTGCTGCCAAATTCATTGTTACAACTTCCCTTGAATTTAGTAGGATACTAAGAATTGTCTCTTCAGAGTTATCTCCCACTTTAACAGCAATGCTGATAAAAAGGGCAGGCCTGCTCCTCAGCCTTATCCTGGAGACAAAGCTTGGCTTTGCTCCAAACAGATCCACCTACGGACTCCTTGCTAAAAATTGTCTCCTCGTTTCTGTGGTCCATATACGGTTCTATAATAGATTCATGTGGTCTGCTACAAGCTTTGCATCTAAACATCTTTGTGGATACCCGATTCCTTCCACTTCTCTCTCCTCAAACCACTCATTCTCAACTGTTTGAAGTTCCCAGAAGTACTAATACTGTCTCTAAATTGTTACCTGATGCTGAGAATGAGGTTAAAGAGATCCTAGATACCAAGGTGTTCAAAGGTCAATTATTTTAACTGGTGAACAGAAAGGGTTCTGAAGAAAATATCCTGTGAACAAGCAAAGGTGGGATACTGTCACAATTACACAACTTGTACATTGGGGGGGAGAGGCACAGTTAGGAAGATGATATACAAGTGAGGAGGCTCAGGTGTTTGTGTTGTAAATTCTGCAGGGACATGTAGTGGCTGGGAGAAGTCATCTGGTCTGGAGCAGATGGAGAAGAAAAGGGAACGTGAACGAACAGTATAGTGGTGACACATGGTGATCATGTGGCGGTATTTGTTGGCCCTTGTATATATACTGACCCACACATTATACAGATAAATTGTAAAATCCAACAAGAACTAAATCAAAAAACAATGGCACAATTGCATATTTTTTTGTCTGGGGTTGGGTGGCTGGTGAGTGGGTGGGGTTGGCAGAAGTGGGATTGACAGGGGGCCCAGACACTTCAGCTGTATGGGGCCCTGAAATTCCTGATGGCGGTCCTGTTCATACAGATCCATAATCTGTGCTTCAAAATGGGTAATTCTACATTGCACAACAATATGTACCTTCAAATGGTTGTTCAAGGATAGCATATATGGCACCAAATGTGCACTGTTTCAATATATTAAAAAGGCCAAGCAAGGTACCAAACGAGAAGACAAATGGTGCAGTCAGGCAGAACAAGATCAGGGGAGGAGAAGTCCAGTTAGTATGATGGACGGGCCACAGTCAGGACAGACAAAATTTTCTCAATACACAGGACAATCAGGAGGTGATGGAAGGCAGCAGTCTATCGGGAAACAAGCTGGGTTAAGAACAGAGTAAACGGATCTATAGAACATTTCATTGCTTCAGAGCCGGCTCATCTAGTATGTATTAATCCAATATGTAAAGGGTGCAAGGATCGCTTAAAGGACTGTTAGGTGGTGAACATCAGAAAAAAAAAAATGTGTGATCTAGCTCTCAAAAAAAAAAAAAAAATATATATATATATATATAGTTACATAGTACGGTTGAAAAAAGACACGTGTCCATCAAGTTCAACCAAGGGTGGGGGAAATGTGGTTAAAGGGAGGGAGAAAAGGATTTTAAGCCCAGCCTCCCCACTGGTGAATGCCCTGAAACCCACAAGGCAAGAACCAATCTGCTCTAGGAGAGACCCCAGGTCTGACCACAGAGCCACCACCAGCCAGGATCCAGAATTTTACATAGCTACATACACATTAATATCCTTTCGTTTCAGGTAGATATGAAACTCGCAACTATTCCTGCTGTGACCAGCTCCTTGGGCAGCTATTCCACAGATTTACAGTTCATACAGTGAAGAACGCTTTTCTCCTCTGTAGATTGAATCTTTTTTTCTCTAGTCGAGGGGAAGGTCCCCTTATCTTTTGAGGGGGCTTTACATTAAATAATTTTTCCCCATACTTTTTGTAGGGACCATTTATATATTTATATAAATTAATCATGTTCCCCCACAGCCGTCTTTTCTCAAGACTAAATAATTTCAATTCTACTAACCTCTCCTCATAACTAAGATGCTCCATTCCCCTTATAAGTTTGGTTGCTCGTCTTTGCACTCTCTCTAGCTCCATCACATCTTTTCTATAAGCTGGCGCCCAGAACTGAACTACATCTTCCAAGTGAGGCCGCACCAATGCTTTATACAGCGGTAGAATTACATCTTTGTCCCGTGAGTCCCTGCCTTTTTTATATACATAAAATCCTCACATATGAAAGGACATTGGATTGAAAAGCAGATATTGGCCATGCATTGACCTTTTATGAGGCTGGAAGCCACCAGCAGGTACACACTTTGAAAGGTATCAGAAATCCCAACAGGTGGAAGACACAAGAGGCAGGACACCAGGTGAGGGAGCTGGGAGCAGAATAGGTAGAGAAGCGGTGACAGAGAAGAGAGACCATAGGCAGTGAGCAACCAAGACACTTGCATATGTCTCATTTAGCTCCTATGGGGAAGACTACAGTATGTGTGTAGATAAGAATCACTACTCAGCCATGGCTTCCAGACCATCGGACCTCTCATTGCCTCCAGACTATCGGACCTCTCATTGCCTCCAGACCATCAGACCTCTCATTGCCTCCAGACTATCGAACCTCTCATTGCCTCCAGACCATTGGACCTCTCATTGCCTGCAGACCATCGGACCTCTCATTGACTCCAGACCATCCGACCTCTCATTGCCTCCAGACCATCGGATGTCTTCTGGAGCAGAAGAAACCTTTTCACTACCAAAAACTTAATTTAGTGGTGAACTTCTTAGAGTTATGAGACTTGAATGAGAATTGAATGATGAAAAATAGTGAAAAATAAATGAACAAGCAAATAGAAGCCAGATAATCCCTTAGACATTTACTGAAGGAAGCAGAATGTTGGGACTGCCCAGGAGATTAAGGGCGACATGCATGAACTTTGGCGCACACAGGTCAGTTCTAAATATCTTTGTCTAATCCTACGAATGTGGTGCGACGCCTCCAGAACCCCCCACATCTTTGCCGCATTACAAAGTGTCGGAGCCAGCACCGACTGCGCCAGAGTTTGGAACGCGACTGTTCATATCTCTATAGAACAGGGCTATTACAGCTTTTTGGCGCAAAGTACGTCAGCGCAGCCCCATTTATACATGTCGCCCTATGTCTTTTTTTTTCCTTCTCATATTTTTGACACTGCATATTATACAACATTAAGGCTATTATTCAAATTTCTACATTTGACGATGGCTTCCCCTGTAAACACAGTCATACACTATGAATCACCTGGTAACCCTGAGAAGACGTTGACAAAATTAGAACTAGTTCTAAGTGGATATGACAGAAGCCAAATTCCTACTTTATCTGCAGCTCAGCTCCACTCAGGGCCCGACCCTTAAACACAAATGTAATGTCTAAAAATATCTCACAATAGACATTTGTGCTTCCCTCTAATCCCAACACAGAAAGCCTAGCTGACAACAGGTGGTAGGAAGGGTACAAAACTAAATATTATGTGTACAACAGGAACCTGAGCCTCCACATCCCTTTTCGTTAGAAAGGTTTCTTGATGATAAACTGCTGCTTGGATTTCCAGAAATCAACTATACTATATCAGGAGCAAGCCTCACCACCAGAGAAATCAAAGCCTTGCACAGTACTTGTTTAAATCTATTCACCAAAAGTTCACTAACGAAGTAAATAAACATGTTTTTTTTTTAACTAGACAAAGCTAATGATAACATCATCAATGTCAGTCTGTAGAACTACAAGAAAGGTGTTTAACTTTCTAGATACTATTCAGCGTCTCTGATCACTGTAAGCACTTGGTATTCCATGGGGCCACAATGCTGCCAACTATGGAGCTCCATAACTTGACTGGAAACTTCCATAATGTAAAGCTATGTTCAGCACGTACAATGAAATCCTCTGACCATGTCCCCTCCTACCAACATATAACTGATGGATAGAAGCCCAATTCTCCACTTCTACATGAGTCCAAGATTGTCTGCACCAAACGTGCAATTCATGCTAAATGGGCAACCAAGGGAGAGAACTGGTGCTATAATATCATACTTGCCAACCATCCTGGGTTGGGCGGAATAGTCCCTCAAATGGGGGCCATCGCCCACCCTCCCCTCCCCCTCGGATGGGTTGCTTAACCTCCCGCAGCTGAAGAGCTGCCAGAGGTTCTTTGTGTAAGCGGCATCAGGGCAGCATCACCAAACCCGAGCGATAGTAATGGAGAGGCATCTGTCATCTGCCTCCATTACTAACACTGGAATGAAATAGGAAAAAAACACACACAAAATGCACAAAAAACGTTTATTTAAATAAACACTCCCTGGCTACCGCCCTCTTTCTCCATTTTATTAAATAAATCAATCAATCCAACATTAGTCTGACATAATCCAATGAGTCTGACATAGTCCAAAGTGGAAACCTGTATGAATATAAGAACATTTAAAAAAAAAAACATGATATTACTAAACTCTTATCTCCTGCACCCCCTGAAGATCATGCCTGCAACTGATTTTCTGGGGGTGCAGGGTACGGAGTTCAACCTGCACAATATGATTCTGGGGTTACAGAGCACAGCCGCAGCTCAATCTCCAGGGGGTGGTCCTATGCCCCCAAAAGTAGATTGTAAGCTGTGCTCTGTACTCCTCTCTCCCACCACTCCCCACCATTGTGTTATGCATCCTAGTGCCAACACAAAATACATCCCTCCATCACTTCATAATCTCTCCACCTAATACACCATAGTCCTCTCACCTTCACCTATCACACCACCTATCATCACATAACCTCTCCACCCAATTCCCCATAGTCCTCTCACCTTCACCTATCACACCACCTATCATCCCATAACCTTCCCCCCTGCACCTATCACCCCATGTGAAGTTTGTACAGAGGTGGCCACAGGTAGGAAAGTGCTGAAAAAACATAGAATTCTAATATGTTTGTTTGGTAAATTCTGCAGGGACGAATCATGACCGAGAGAAGTCATCATGGCGGTCTGGACAGGATGGAGAAGAAAATGGAAAAAGGAAAATTCCAGTCATAGAAGATGTCTCTGGTGAGTCCCTAAATGTAACTGCACTGTAGTCACTTAAACATCTGCAGAACCTGTATACCCTGGTAGCTATCTCTAATACTCACCGTATGGTGGAAAGTTTGGTAGTAGTGTAATTGTTTAGTTACAGTTTAGCTGTATCTCCCAACTCTTCTGGATGCTGAATAGACTATCCAACTTCCAGGAAAGCTGGGTGACACTAAAACCCTAATTTAGCTTTTGCCAGAGTCATTACACAGTTAGGTGGAGAGGGTGTGGCTTTTTAGGGGGTGTGGTTCAACAAAAAGAGGGCGTGGACATGCAATTTTTTGGGGCGACACGCTACACACGCCGCACCTTGACATCTCCCTTCTGTCCCCTTTCAAAGGTTGGCAAGTATGTATAATATCCATACATCAGCCATGCACATTTTACTACCTTGCCTGGTTCCAGTGCTGTGTCTCGGGGAGCAGTTACGATCCCGGTAGACTGCTCCCGCTTTCCTTCTTAAATACTCTGTCAGGTGCTTGTAGTACTTTGCTGGATTCTGACCTTGGCCTTGTTCCTGACTTTACACCCTGCCTAATCCTGACAACGTTGTCCTGCTACTGCTACTCTCCCACTCAATTCAAGGTTTGAGTCCTGTGCAGCAAAGTCCACATCTCCTAAACACAGGTTAAAAGGTAAAACCTGGGGAATAACTTAGACCCCACACACCAGTCTAGCCAGCACTAACTGGATTGTGGTCCAGAGGATCCATATTCTGGAACATAACACACATATATTGAAATCTGGATGGAAGCTTAATAGACATAGTCAGTAACAGGTCTTCTCCACTTTCTGGGCAGCATAACAGTGGTCTGGGGTCCATTTCATTAATGTTCTGAAAAATAACTTTTAAAGGCTTATAAACTTTTAGGAATCATGTTTGCATTTTAGTATTTACACACCTCATCTTTGTTCAGGGGAAGCTGTATGTGATCAAGTTCCACGGTAATGAGTGAATGACTCTCTCCAGCACGTTCTGCAATCAGCATGATGATATTCCATCCCAGGTCTTCCTCCACCTGTAGCTACAGCTTGTCGCTGCACCCTTTCCAGGAGACAGTCTCAGGGTGAAATTCTCTGTAAGTGGTGAGCTCAGCACTGTTCTATTTCCTAAGGAATTTGGTGACAAGCGAAACAGCTGGCCACACATTCTGTCACCACGTGTTTCCCACTTCAGAGGACAATATATGCTACTATGTCTTCCTACTAATTGGCTAAGAGAGCTAGTGTGGAAGACGGTTAGATGGTGTCTACTTCCTTCTGTTCATCTTCATGGGTGTCTTGAAAACTCTAAGAGGCAGGGAATGGAGAATTCAGACATCATGGCCACTATAATTGAGTGTCAAGAAGATGGATATCGAGATCTGATGATGTCAGTGATACAATCCACAGGTAAGTTACAGTTATGATGGGTTTCATCTTCAGGGCACAGTTCTACTTTAATCCCTTAAGTGTGTAACCAGTGTTGGACTAGGGCCCACCGGTGTAGTTAATTCTTTAGGGCCCACCAGTGGAGATGATTCTTGTGGCCCACGAGTAAAGTTGATTCTTTAGGGCCCACCAGTGGAGTTTATTCTTGGACCCCACCAGTGGAGCTGATTCTTGGTGCCGCCAGTGGAGTTGATTCTTTAGGGCCCACAGTAAAGTTGATTCTTTAGGACCCACCAGTATAGCTGATTCTTGGACCCCACTTGTGAAGCTGATTTTTGGAGTCACCAGTGGAGTTCATTCTTGGGGCCCACCAGTTCAGTTGATTCTTGGGGCCAACCAGTTCAGTTGATTTTTGGAGCCCACCAGTAGAGTTGATTCTTGGGGCTCGCCAGTGGAATTTACTCTTGCGTCCCACCAGTGGAGTTGACTCTTGAAGCCCACCAGTGGAACTGATTCTTGCAGCCCACCAGTAGAATTGATTCTTGCGGCCCACCAATGGAATTAATTCTCGTGGCCCATAAGTGAAATTGATTCTTGTTGCCCATCAGTGGAGTTGATTCTTGTGGCCCACCAGCATAGTTGATTCTTAGGGGCTGACCAATGTAGTTGATTCTTGTGGCTCACCAGTGGAGCTGATTCTTGAGGCCCACCAGTGAGGTTGATTCTTGTGTCCCAACAGTGGAGTTTATTGAGGCCCACCAGCAGAGTTGATTCTTGTGGTCACCCAGTCTTGTGGTCACCCAGTAGCGTCGAGTCTTGGGACCACAAGTGGAGGTGATTCTTGGGGACCACCAGTGGAGTTGATTCTTGAAGCCCGCCAGTGGAGTTGATTCTTGTGCCCACCAGTGAAGTTGATTCTTAAGGCCCACCAGTGGAATTGATTCTTGGGACCCATAAGTGGAGTTGATTCTTGGGGCCCACCAGTGGATTTGAGTCTTGGGGCCACCAGTGGAGTTGATTCTTGGGGTCCACCAGTGGAGTTGATTCTTGGAGCCCACCAGTGGAGTTGAGTCTTGGGGCCTCCAGTGGAGATGATTCTTGGGGTCCACCAGTGGAACTGATTATTGCAGCCCCCCAGGGGAGTTGATTCTTGTGCCCACCAGTGGAGTTGATTCTTAAGGCCCACCAGTGGAATTGATTCTTGGGGCCCACCAGTGGAGTTAAGTCTTGGGGCCACCAGTGAAGATGATTCTTGGGTTCCACCAGTGGAGTTGATTCCTGGGGCCCACCAGTGGAATTGATTCTTGTGGCCCACCAGTGGAATTGATTCTTGCAGCCCATCAGTGGAGTTGATTCTTGGGGTCCACCAGTGGAGTTGAGTCTTGAGGCCCACCAGTTGAGTTCATTCTTGAGGCCTACCACTGGAGTTCATTCTAGGTGCCCTTCCTACAGCTACTGTAAATGACTGCACATACCTTTTGTTTTCTACCTTTCTTTTTATGCTTTGGTCACTTCACAGGGGTTCTCCATGCCTAGCAGCCCCCTATGCCCAAGGACCCATAGCAGGTGTTACCTGCTCCCCTGAGTTCTAGTCTGAGCCTGTGTGTGACCTTTATTGCCCTTCAGTAATATTGGCAGTTTCTTTTTGTTCTTAACTAACTTTTTTAAAATTTTTCCATCACTGTAGCAGTATGAGGGCTTATATTCTGCAGTTGTTTGTTTATGGCACCAGTTGGGGGTACATTCAGCGTATTGACAAATTGAAAAACAAGAACTAATTATATTATGATTGACATAGCTGTGTGAGGACTTATTACTTTTGTGAGCTGAGTTGACTTTTATTGGCATCATCAACCCATTAAGGGGTTTTATGTAGCGGGTTTACCTAGTTATCCCGCTACATGGAAGGCTAATTGCAGCTGACAACCACCAGTAACAGCAGGGAATGGAGCCGGCTATGTTCCCTGCTGTTTAACCCTTTAGAGCAGGGGTCCCCAACAGCCGCGGCCCCGGGCTACACCTGATGCCGACCACCCGGTGACTTTAGTCCGGGCGGTCGGCATGTACTCTGCGCGGCTGTTGTAAGCCGGCCACGCAGAATTAGCAGTTGCGCGCAGTGTGCGGCTGCTTCACTAGAGAGAAAGCAGGGGCGGTTCATTAACGTCCCTGCTTTCCCTATCATTGTAGATTCGGCGCTCAGTCAGCTCCGTATCTACAACGATCATCAGCGACGCGGGGAGTGTGATGCAGCAATGTCGTCACACCCCCTGCGCCGCAAGATCTCACCAGACGCCGGGTCCTGGAGGCAGCAGGAATCAGTAAGGGTGACTTTCTTTTTTTTTTCTTTTACTAGTCTGGCTGTTACTACAGGGGGCCTATATTGATTTATTATTATTATGGGGGGCTTATATTGATTTATTATCACTACAGGGGGCCTATATTTATTTATCATTACTACAGGGGGCATATATAGATCTATCATTACTACAGGGGGCACATATACCTATCTCTAATGACTACAGAAGGCATATATAGATCTATCATTACTGCAGGGGGCATATATAACTATCTCTAATGACTACAGGGGGCATATATAACTATCTCTAATGACTACAGGGGGCATATATAGATCTATCATTACTACAGGGAGCATATATACTTATTTCTAATGACTACAGGGGACATATATATCTATCTCTAATGACAACAGGGGGAAAATATATATATATACAGCACTACGGGGGGGCATATATCTCTATAATGACAGAGCTGATTACAAATGTATATTATATACACGTATAATGTTGATCAATATTACTTCAGACTGTCAGCTCTGTGGGTCAGCATTATTAGTATGATACTGACCCACAGAGCTGAAAATCAGTCTGCTGTTATAAAATACTGGTTACCCTATACTAAACTCCTGCATAACCCCGCCCCTAATTACCCCACCGTCAATAACCACGCCCCCACTGGCCCATGGAAAAAATTGTCATGCATCAAACCGGTCCCTGGTGGAAAAAAGGTTGGGCGCCGCTGCTTTAGAGGCTGTGGTGATCGCGAACATGGCATCTAAATGAATGAGAAATGGTGTTGCACATCATTTCTCATCGTTTGGCAACCCTACGGCATAAATGTGGAGTGTCTATCAGTTAACATTGTGGATAGAAGCCTTGTGAAGGCTTCCATCAATGCCATGTTTCCCGATTTATCACTTTCTGCCCCAGAAAGTTGCTATGCTGATTGGCTGCTATGCTATGATCAGTTGCTATAATGATTGGTTACTACAATTGGCTGTTATACAGATTGATTGCTATGCTGATTGGTTACTATGCTATGATTGGCTGCTATACTGATCGGTTGCTATGCTGATTGGTTGCTATGCTATAATCGGTTGCTATGCTGATTAGTTGCTATGCTATGATCAGTAGCTATGCTGATCGGTTGCTATGCTCTGATCGGGTGCTATGCTATGTTCAGTTGTTATGCTATGATCGGCTGCTATAATGATTGGTTACCATGCTATGATCGGTAGCTATGCTGATTGGTTACTATGCTATGATCGGTAGCTATGCTATGATCGGATGTTATTCTGATTGGTTGCTGTGCTGTAATTGGTTACTATGCTGATTGGTTGATATGTTGCTTGGTTGCTATGCTATGAACGATTGCTATGCTGCTTACTTGCTATGCTATGATTCGCTGCTATGCTATAATCAGTTGCTATGCTGATTGGTTGCTATGCTATGTTCAGTTGCTATGCTATGATCAGTTGCTATGCTGATTGGTTGCTATGCTGAATGGTTGCGATGCTGATTGGTTGCTATGTTATGATCGGTTGCTATGCTATGATTGGCTGCTATGCTGATTGGTTGCTATACTTTGATCGGTTGCTATGCTGATTGGTTGCTATGTTATGATTGGCTGCTATGCTATGATCAGTTGCTATGCTGATTGGTTGCTATGCTATGATCGGTTTCTATGCTATGATCAGTTGCTATGCAGATTGGTTGCTATGCTATGATTGGTTGCTATGCTGATTGGTTTCTATGCTATGATTGGTTGCTATGCTGATTGGTTGCTATGTTATGATCGGTTGCTATGCTATGATCAGTTGCTATGCTGATTGATTGCTATGCTATGATCAGTTGCTATGTTATGATCGGTTGCTATGCTGATTGGTTGCTATGCTATGATTTGTTGCTATGCGTTTGGGTTGCTATGCAATGATGGTTTGCTATGCATGATGGGTTGCAGTATTGTTGCTATGTTATGATCGATTCTCCGACTTCGCCGAATTTCCCGACAAAGTTATTTTCGTCCCGAAATAATTCGGGACTAGGGATGAGCGATTATAATAAACAAAGTTGAAATCGGCACGATTTTTAGGGTGATGGGAAAATTTCCGATTACGCATATTTTAGGTAACAAAGAAAATCTATTACATCGGCCATTTTCGGCGCTTCCTGCATTTTGGCGGCCAGAAAATCACTTAGAGCAAAAGGGCAAGTGAGCTGGGAGTGCGACTCATGACGTGAGTGTATGGTTTCTTGGGCTGGAAAAATCAATGACCTCTTTTTTGCATAGACCCAAAAAATTTCCTGTTCAGTATATGTTTCAGGGTTCCACTAAGCAAGAGTGGCTGTGTGTCTCTCAATACACTCAGCTCAGAGACACAGTTGTTATCTTTATTCATACAGAAACTTGCTTTTACGTGAACTTAGAATTAGATAGTTTAAAAAAAAATTTTTCATTCTTATTTAGTTATTAACAGAGATTTTTTAAAGAAGCTCTAGTGCAGCCCACCAGGGGGGGGGAGGAGGGGGACGGACGGAAACAACAGACAGGCTTTGAAAGGAGGGTGCATATTGTGCACCCAGACTCTGTTTTGAACCTGCATTGAAATGGTTTTTTTTTACCACTTTTTGGCCCCATCTCGCACCTGAGGTGAATTGTCCCTTTGATTTTGTGTGTCCCAGTATTTTTCAAATGCCACTTGTACGGAAATTTTGATACGGAAATTTTCTATAACTTTTCTCTTTTCTCATTGCTGCAAAAAACGCAATTTCCCCTGTAACTTTTAAATAGCTTATTGCACTTTAGTGCCCCCAGTTTTTTTAAAAGAGCCACATAGTACTTTAAATTTGGATACAGAATTTTCTAGTAATGTTGGGTTTTTCATTGGTGAAAAAACCACCTTTTTTTATCCATGTAATTTTTAAAAGCTGTACTGCACGTGTGAAACCCATTTTTTTTTTCAAAGACCCACCTTGTATTAAATTTTGGTTACAAAAATTTTCTAGTAACTTTTGGGTGTATTTCTTGGTGCAAAAACCACCTTTTTTTTTCCGATAATTTTTAAATAGCTGTTTGCACGTGGTGCACCCGTTTTTTTTAAAAGACCACTGTCGGGGGGGTGCGGGCCCGCTGCCCCCCGACCACCCCCCCCCCGCGGGGGGCCCGGCCGCGGCACCCTCCCGACCCCCCCCTGTCCCCTCGGCCCGCCTCTTTTCCCCGGCCGCGCTCCGTGAACGCCGCCCTGCCTGTCCCGGCCTCGGGGCCGTGGCCGCCGTTTAAAGGCCCCGCGCGCGCCGGCTTCTCTAAAATTTAAAAGGGCCATTTTCCCGAAAATTTGGGGTCATTATCGGGCGTGGTTCTTTTTAAAGGTACCGCCCCCAGAAACTTCCTGCCAGTTTTTGGGGTGTGTTCCCTAGTTCTAAAGTATTGCTGTTCCGCCCGATTACCCGGTCCCATCCCCCCTGTTTACTTTTTCCCTGCCCTTTTGCCTTTTGCCCCCTGCCCTGACCGTCTGCCTGCCTCTGACCAGTTTCTGTACCCCGCTGTACCCGGCTGCCTTCGCAAGCAAGTCACCACAGGGGTAACGACCTGGTAGCCACACGCCGCAGCAACTCCAAACCCCTTTGCGGCGGGCTCTGGGGAAAACCGGGGGGGTACTTAATTTCCTCCCTGGGGTGGCTTAAACTATCACCGCTTGCTTGGCCCACGGATCCACTCCCCCCGTTACAGCCACCTTGTACTTTAAAATTTTGGGTACGAAATTTTCTAGTAACTGTTTTGTATTTCATTGTGCAAAAACCACCTTTTTTTGTCCGTTAACTTTTTTAAAAGCTGTATTTTCACGTGGTGCAGCCAGTTTTTTTCAAAGAGCCACCTTTTACTTAAATTTGGATACAGAAATTTTTCTAGTAACTATGGCTGTATTTATTGGTGCAAAAAAAACCTTTTGCTATCCGTATAACTTTTTTAAAAAGTGTATTGCACTTTTTGGGGCGCCCCAGTTTTTTTTCCCAAAAAGCCACCTTGTACTTAAGTTTGGGGTACAGAAAATTTTTTTTGTAAATGTTGGTGTATTTCATTGGGGCAAAAACCCCTTTTTTTATCCCGTAAATTTTTTAATAGCTGTATTGCACGTGGTGCGGCCCCGTTTTTTCAAAAAGCCCCCTTGTACTTAAAATTTTGGGTTTCAGAAATTTTTTAGTAACTGTTGGGTATTTCATTTGGGGCAAAAACCCCCTTTTTTTATCCGTAAACTGTTAAATAGCTGTATTGCACCCTGGTGCACCCCTTTTTTTTCAGAGAGCCACCTTGTATTAAAATTTGATACAGAAATTTTCTAGTAACTGTGGTGTATTTCATTGGGGCAAAAACCCCTTTTTTTTGTCCTATAACTTTTTTAAATAGCTGTTTGCACGTGGTGCAGCCCCTTTTTTTTTAAAGAGCCATCTTTACTTAAATTTTTGGGTCAAAATTTCTAGTAACTTTTGTATTTCATTGGGGGAAAAACCACCTTTTGTTTTTCCCTAAACTTTTTTAAAAAGCTGTATTGCCCCCGGGTACCCAGTTTTTTTTCAAAGACCACCTTTTACTTAAAATTTTACAGAAATTTTTAGTAACTATGGCTGTATTTCTTGGTGCAAAAAACACCTTTTTTAGCCGTATAACTTTTTTAAATTGTATTGCATGTGGGGCGGCCCGTTTTTTTAAAAGGGGCTAATTTACTTAAATTTGATACAGAAATTTTCTTGTAATTTTGGTGTATTTTTATTTGTTTAGCGTTTTACGACAAAGTTTAAATCGGGAAGGTTTTTATGGGATGGAAATTTCCAGATATTCATAATTAAAGGGTTTAAAATTGACATCATCTATTAAAAATCGCGCCCTTTTTTGGCGCTTCCTTAATTTTGGGGCGGCCAGCAAAAATATTATAGAAAACAGGGTAGATGTTTGGCGACGTCATGACTGGGAGTGTAGGTTGCGATTTGGGTGGGAAAAATCACATGACCTCGTTTTACATAGAACAGCGTTCTGTTCGCCTCTGTCTCTCAGCGTCTCATAGGGAAAGGACGTGCCTCTGTGTGGCCACACAGCGCAGCGAAAATTTGTCTATTTTTTTGCACAGAGAAACCTCTGCTATTAGCTGTTCCTTCCAAATTTTGTTAGTTTAGAGATTTTTAAAATTTATGATTACTAAGAATTTTTTAAGCAGACACCGGTGTAAATTTGGCGGAGGGGG